>BLSH010466739.1:676201-695251 GCA_018402905.1 Glandirana rugosa | reverse complement strand
ACAGTTTCTCCTTCGTTACGCGAGGTAGGCGTCTTTGGGGGGTGATTGACGTCCCGGTAGAATTATCCTAATACCCGGGGACCCGTTTCATTACGTGGCCCCGGGGAAGTTCGGACGGGGTTAAAAGCGTGAATGAGGTGTCTTATTCGGGTGCAAGTGTGACTCCCGCCCAAATTTTAGTCGTAAAGTCGGGCTGAAGCCCCCGCTAAAATATCTGTATACACGCCCAAGTACGCGTCTATAGAAAGTTTAGCGGTGGTTTTCATCACGTCTTTGTCCCCGAGTCAGTCAGCCGAGGTCGAACCACCGAGACCAAAATAGGATATCAAAGAGGTGTGATGTGTACAGACTGAAGAAGGTACGTGAACGTGGGCTTATTCTGTGGAGTAAGTGCGAAAATTGGGGCAGGCTTGAAGGGGCCCCGGTGCATTACTTTGCCCAGGGGCCCATAATCCTATTAAGATGGCCCTGCAGTTAGTGGGGGGTTTCTGCGGATGGAGCGCATTGCTTCCTCTTTGACATGATAGTAATGTATTCTCGCTAGAACATCACGGGGAGTGGAGGCTGGTAGAAAGGAAGGTTTAGGGAGTCTGTGGGCCCTGTCAATAGTAAGTTCAATTTCGTTTGCTTCAGGGACTAGTAGGTGCAGCAGTTGGCGGATGTATTTGTGCAAGTCTGCATTGAGCACTGTCTCTGGTACTCCGCGGAATTTAATATTATTCCTGCGACTGCGGTCTTCCATATCAGCGATTTTGGCCGCTAAACGCTGCAAGTCGCTTTGTTGTTCCTGGTATACATCCACTAGGCTGTTGTGTGCTGTGTAGGCCTCATCTAGTTTGTCCTCCACGTGTGTCACTCTGTGTTGCAATTCCTGTATGTCTAGCTTAATAGGACGCAAGGCCTTCTTCATGTCTAGATGCATAGAATCCCTCAAGGAGATAAGCATTTCTTTCATGTCTCCTATAGAGACAGGCTGTGAGGAAGAAGGGAACTGCTCCAGCGTTACCTGTGGAGTGGAGTCTGAATCTACTTCTTCTTCCATGTCAGACTGATCGTCAGTATTAGCGCTCTGTCTCAGTTTTTTATGTTTCATAGGGCTGCGGGTAGTAGGGCTATCTGGGGGGGATCTAGCAGTGTCCCCTGAAGTAGTGTTGTGTATTGCCATACATACTACGTAATACGTACGAATCCTGTGAAGAGCTGGATGAGGAGCTGGGGCCTTCCGGCGCTGCAGCCTGCTGTGGTCGCGGTCCGCCATCTTGATGTCCCTTGTCGCTCCTTGCTGGGAAAAAGTCTGTTAATTTATGCGGCGCTGAGCGCTGGGAGCCACGTTTTCTTTGTTCCCCCGGTGGGGGATGGAGTGGGGTGTCTGCAGACATCATTTCGAGGGTCACCTACGCTGGTGTATTAGTCGCTATGTGCCCGCTGCTCCGGAGCTCCTTCACCGTGCGACCGTCACTGTTGCCGGCTAGCCACGCCCCCGTATTTCAATTATTTCTAGCCTACTGCTATTAAATTGTATGATCTTGAAGTTTGTAGAGTTACTTTGTGAATATCCCCACACATTTACTTCCTTGGATTCTGTGATATGTATTCACCATGTCCTGCGAGTAAGCACTGCTGTGTCACAAAGCCTGCCTTCTGAACTACAGAAGTGCTGAGAGCAAGCGTTTCAGGAGGTGGAGTCAGTACAGGAATCACTTTTTGCAGACAGAAAGGTACCATGGGCTATGTAGTCCTTAGAAATTGAAACTAAATAACAGAGGAAAAACTGCAAAGCATGCAGGGAATCCAGGAAGTTGTGGAAAGAGATGGCTATCAGATAGGCAGAACTCATAATATGAAAGGAGATTTTTCATAAGCGTATATTGTATTGTCAAATACATATTGCTAATACAATGTTGATGTTATAAAATGAAAGTGTATGCTGTGGCTATAGATTTCCTGTAAATGAACAGTACTGAACAGATTACAAAATTGACATTTTCATAACAGTATTTTATTATACAATATTGCACAATGTCATTCTCACATCTGCCAAAAGATATTTCTTTTTACAGAGCATTCCTTATCTCATACTACCATTTAGTAGAATCTACTATTAGATTAGTATCTGGTTTCCTCTTAATTGCATTTCATTTTAAAGTTGAAATCAATATTATTATATGCATTGCTGGGGAAAGTAACGTTACATTCTAAATCATTGCCTACATTTATTGCAAGAAATTGTCATGCAGAAAGCTTTTGTTGCTATGCATCTACTTGAGGTAGAACAACAGTAACGTGCATTACTAGACAATCAACACAGCCAAAGATTTCCATTTTAACGAAAACACCTTTTTCCGGTGCTGTTTATTTTTTAAATAATATACATATAGTATCTCACAATTGTGAATACAGCCCTCACAGTTTTGTAAATATTTTATTCTATGTTTTCATGTGACAACACTGAAGAAATGACATTTTGCTACAATGTAAAGTAGTGAGTGTACAGCTTGTATAACAGTGTAAATTTGCTGTCCCCTCAAAATAACTCAACACACAGCCATTAATGTCTAAACCACTGGCAACAAAGATGAGTATACCCCTAAGTGAAAATGTCCAAATTGGGCCCAATTAGTCATTTTCCCTCCCCGATGTCATGTGACTCATCAGTGTGACACCTCCACCGCCATGCTTGACTGTAGGCAAGACACACTTGTCTTTGTACTCCTCATCTGTTTACTGCCACACACGCTTGACACCATCTGAACTAAATACTTTTATCTTGGTCTCATCAGACCACAGGACATGGTTCCAGTAATCCATGTCCTTAGTCTGCTTGTCTTCAGCAAACTGTTTGCAGGCTTTCTTGTGCATCATCTTCTGGTACGACAGCCATGCAGACCAGTTTGATGCAGTGTGCGGCGTGTGGTCTGAGCACTGACAGGCTGGCCCCCCACCCCTTCAACCTCTGTAACAATGCTGGCAGCACTCATATGTCTATTTCCCAAAGACAACCTCTGGATATGATGCTAAGCACGTGCACTCATCTCCTTTAGTAGACCATGGTAAAGCCTGTTCTGAGTGGAACCTGTCCTGTTAAACTGCTGTATGGCCTTGGCCACCATGCTGCAGCTCAGTTTGAGGGTCTTGGCAATCTCTTTATAGCCTAGGCCATCTTTATGTAGAGCAACAATTCTTTTTTTCAGATCCTCAGAGAGTTCTTTGCCACGAAGGGCCATGTTGAACTTCCAGTGACCAGTATGAGAGAGTGAGAGCGATAACACCAAATTTAACACACCTTCTCCCATTCACACCTGAGTCCTTGTAACACTAACGAGTCACATGACACCGGGGAGGGAAAAAGGCTAATTGAGCCCAATTTTTACGTTTTCATTTAGGGGTGTACTCACTTTTGTTACCAGGATTAATGGCTGTGTTGAGTTATTTTGAGGGGTCCGCAAATTTACACTGTTATACAAGCTGTACACTCACTACTTTACATTGTAGCAAAGTGTCATTTCTTCAGTGTTGTCACATGAAAAGATAAAATAAAATATTTACAAAAATGTGAGGGTTGTACTCACTTATGTGAAATACCGTATAAGGCAATATCACTCCATTACAACATACTGTATGTAGGCAAGCACAAATGAACTGAAAAAGGAAAATAATTTTACAGATTGAGGTTGCTTTACTAAAGGAGTAGAGGTTGTTCACCTTCACTTTTCAAAGCGTACATTCTAATCATGAAAATCCAACAATACTAATTTCCTGGTCATAGGCACATCATGAAGTGCACTTCTACATAGCTTTCAAAAGGAATTTAAGGTGATACTTAAGTTTCAGTTTTTTTTCTTTACAAATAACAAGCATGTTATACTTCCCTGCTCTGTGCAGTGGTTTTACACAGAGCAGCCCAGATCCTCCTTCTCAGCACTTCTGGCCCCTCCTCCCTGCTGAGTGCCCCCACAGCAAGCAGCTTGCTATGGGGACATCTAATCCAAGCTGCAGCTCCCTGTGTCCATTCAGACATGGAGCTGCAGTTCAGCCCTGCCCCGCCCCCTCTCTCTCCTCATTGGCTCATTGACTTTGATTGACAGCAGATTGAGAGCCAATGGCACATCGCTGACATCTCAGCCAATGAGGAGGGAGAGTCCCGTGCAGCCAAGACACTCCTGGACATCGCTGGATCGAGATGGGCTCAAGTAAGTATTAGAGGGGTTGAGGGTCTTTTTTATCTTAATGCATAGAATGCATTAAGATAAAAAACCTTCTGACTTTACAACCACTTTAAGGCCCACCATCAATACCTCCCAACCGCCCCAGTTTCCATGGGACTGTTCCGGGATTTTAACTAAATCTAGGGTCTTGCAGATGCTCCTCATGTCCTGATGCCAGGTGCTGGAATACTAATTTAAGAATCCATTGCCTGTAAATCACTGACAGTGCTTAGCAATGGAAAAATGACCAGTTGAAGGAGACCCCAAAAAACCAACACAAACCCAACTCTCGCCCATTGACAGACAAAGTGTCAGTTTAAGCCCCACCCCTGTCCACTTGGCTGGAGCTCATCAATATTTGTTTTTTGGTACAGAAAGTGAAGAGAGCCCTCCAGCTCGGTAAAGCAGAGACGTTTGTTCTGTGTTATTATAAGGATGTCTCTATTTTATTATTATTAATATTATGCAAGATTTATATAGTGACAACAGTTTGTGCAGCGTTTTACAATATAAAGGGACACAATTGCAATGCAGTTCAATACAGAAGAAATAGGGGGGAGGGGGCTGCTCATGGAACTCACAATAAAAAGGGAGGAGGCAGTCACACAAAATGTAATAGCTGCAAGGTATGATCTGATGGAGGTTTTTGAAGTACAGTTTTTGAGTGGAGGTTGGATAGGCTTCCCTGAATAAATGTGTTTTCAAGGATCACCCAAAGGAGGACAGGCTAGAAGCTAACCAGACATATTGGGGTGGTGAATTCCAGAGGATGGGAGGGGTTCTAGAGAAGTACCAGTGACGAGCATGGGAGGAGATAACAAGGGAGCTATAGGGCAAGATATTTTGAGAAGAGCAGAGTGGATGATATTCTAGTTGTGCATCATTAATCTGTTACTCATCACTCTATTTGTTCATCATTGTGTCCTTTTCCTTGGACCAGAAGATGGGGTGCTGTCAGTTTGTTTATCCTTCCAGGTCTGATTGCATGAATTTGTTTTCTGGGTTGATGAAGCTGACCTCTGTCCTTGGTGTGTTACACTGGTCTGTACAGAGGAAGGTAAAGAAGCTTTGTGCCTCACCTCTCAGTGTATATAAAAATGTATTTATTTCTAGAGATCCTTTCACATTAGACCCTTTTTGTGGTCTGTTGTCCACTGGTACTGGATTAGTTCTTAAACTGATAAAAATAATTGCTTATCATAGCACAGTAATTATGGAGTTTTGTGGGTATAAGGATATACAGTGTATACAGCATGTAGGCTTAATTTAACCATGCTCTTTTAAAGTTGTTATAAAGGCAGAAGTTTTTTTTACCTTAATGCATTCTCTGCATTAAGGTAAACAACCTTCTGTGCCAGGTGATCTCCCAGCCGCCCCCCCTTATACTTACCTGAGTCCAATTTCTATCCAGCTCTGTGCCTGAGAGCAGTGGTTCTCACACCAATCTCTCCCTCACTGGCCATGGAGGCAGTAGTGGGAGCCATTGGCTCCTGCTGCTGTCAATCACAACCTGTGAGAAGAGAGCGGGGGGCAGAGCCAAGCCATGCTCTGTGTGTCAATGGACACATACAGAGAAGCTCAGGAGCAAGCCTTCATGAGTGCCCCCACAGCAAGTGGCTTGCTTTGGAGGCACTCACAAGTGGGGAGGAGATAAGAGGATCAGTGGTAAACCCCAGAAGAGGAGGATCGGGGCTGTTCCGTGCAGAGAAGATAAGTCTACCATTTTTGTTATTTAAAAAAACATTCCTTTACAATCACTTTAAGCCACGTTCATTTATCAGTGCAAATTACAGTTTTGGTGAGGTCCTTTCAGATAACCATTCTCCATTCCAATCAGCAGGAGATCCATGAAGAGATTCACTGCTGAATAAGAGCGAACAGAATAGATGTCACTTTTTGACATTCGTGTCCATTTAGTTATTTTTCCTCCAGCTCATGACCACCTAAGTTGCCATACACTGTTCAGATTTTTTTAGTTCAGCCAGCAGGCTGAGTGAAAAATGGAATTAATTCCCCCATCCACATAATCAAGCTGGATGGGGCTACTCCTCCCCACTGCACTATTGTATTCTGACAGTGGGAGGACTCCTCTGCTGCCAGAATACACAAATCAGCATTAAGTCATTGGCTGCAGCCCCTGATCGATCAAATTTTATCTGACAGGGCCATTGAATAGAAGTTGATCAGTAGATTGACTTCTGTTCAATTGCAGTGGCCACACATGGATCGAAATTTGAATGGTCCCTGCTGAACAGGCCAAATTTGAATCCATCTATGGGCAGCTTTAGATCCTTTTCCCTATGATCCCCCATGTTTAGGTACACAAAAACAAAAACGTTTGGAAACTTTTTAAAATTTTTTGGGTATTTAGGCATTGGCAGCCCATCCATTAGGGGCGCACGGGCGCCCCCCCCCCATCCATGGGTCCATCCCCCTGATCTACATGCAAGGTGCCGGACGCATGAATTATAATAGATGGTGGTTTTTTTTTAAGCACGTGATTAGAGCCAGAGGCTCTAAAAGGCTTCAAAAAAGGGTGGGCTCAGGGCACAGAGCATTGTGCTCCGAGCCTACCTAGTTGTGTGACAATAGCGAAAGAATATTCACTATTCTCACACTGATCCTCCTCCAGGCCAATCAGGAAGTGGGTCCTGAGACCTGTCACCAGATTGGCTGAAAGGACAGGCGATCCTATTGGATGCCTAGGAGGATGAGGGAGGAGACACATGGCAGAAGCCGCAATAATGCACAGGAGGGGGAGGACACGTAATGGAAGCCGCCACCTGCTGGAGTCTTGCCCGACCTAGATGGAGTACGTGTGGGGCCGTATTGGTGAAAAACCACCAGCCACCACTGAAACTAGACACACTCAGAGAGATAAACCAATGCACACCCTTTTACTTCCACCTGCCCATAAACTAGCATTGAGCTGTCGATCAAATCTGGCTGAAAACTGCCAGGCAAATCTAATTAAACCACATATACAAAGGGAACCTAAAGAACTGGTCATGAAATACTGGTGCAAGTATGTGCACTTTATGCAATATAATAATGCAGGTATAATTAAAGTAATAGATTATTTTAAGCAAGTACTGTGTATACTGCTCTATAGAGAAGTTATCCAATATATGCATAATCTAATACATGCCTATAATGGATTAAAAAAAAAAAAACAATTGCTGTGGTTCTAATAATTGTTATTGATCAGAGAATTCATTTTGTATGTACTTATTTAAGGTAAATGCTAGTTAAAAAAAAAAAAAACAACTTTTAAAATGCATAAATGAGAAGTAGCCTAAAGCCTCGTACACACACAGTCCGAGCATCTACTTTTTGTCAGAAGCACGTATCCATGATTTTGTAGAGCATACTGATTATCTGAATTTTTTCTTCCAACAAAGGCGAACGTAGTGACGTATTAGGAGAGTATAAAGAGGAAGTTCATTTTTGGTGCATCACCCTTTGGCCCGCTTCTGCTAATTTCGCTACTAAAAAGACATTAAAAAGATGATAATGTGAGCTGCTTTTCGTAATTTCAATTGTGGCTTCACAAATGTTAATTGCGAATTATGATCACCAGTTTACACAACCAAACACTTCCGGGGTGGTTCCTTGATTCCGAACATGCGTGTTTGTACTATTTACTTTTTTGTGTCGATTTCTGTACACACCATCATAGGACAAAAATGTACTAGTCTGCACATCCAGCTTTTGTCTGACGAAAAATGTAAATTGGATGTCGAAAGGAGCATACTAATGGTAAGAATTTTGGACGGCAAGCTGTCGTACCAAAATTCCCATCCGAAATTCTCCTTGTGTGTACGGGCCTTATGTCTCCAGGATTCCTGGGTTTCATGATTGTTTCTGTTGTGCACCAAACCACCCCAATGCAGAAATTGACTTTGTTGCTGGTTATCCAGTATTCTAGGGATTTACTGGCTAAGAAGTTATTTGGAATTGTGGTAGTCAATGAAAAGTCCAAAGGTTTCCCTATCACACCAAAGATATCACCAACATTCCTTGACTGTCATTTGTTCTAGTAATACATCTAATACAGATTGCCAACATGTGTCCAATCAACTGGGCAGGATATTGTAACAGGGCATCTTTAGTGACTTTAGATTTCAATGTTTCTAAACAAGTAATATGGAATCTTGCTCTGCAGAATACATCAGCAATGCTATGGCAAAGTTACCTTGAAGGCCATTGACTCATTTTAATGCTTGATTTCATTTTTTTATTCCAGGGAAGTCTGTGAATGGAACCTTCCCATGACGGAGTAATTCAGGCATGAGATTGGCCACTGAGCAAGTGATGTTGAGCATAAATATTTTAGATGGGTTACATGTTTATTTAATACCTGTGTGGTGAAGAAGTGCTGCAGAATTCAAGGAATTCAAAGATTTTCATCTTTTTGACAGAATATTAAAATGTGGCCTCTTTTAAGCATCTGCATATGT
Organism: Glandirana rugosa; assembly: GCA_018402905.1. NCBI lineage: Eukaryota > Metazoa > Chordata > Amphibia > Anura > Ranidae > Glandirana > Glandirana rugosa. The sequence continues at coordinate 686,586 of BLSH010466739.1, read as the reverse complement.
CATGTTTAAATGTTACTCCTAGGCTCGGTTCACACCTATGTGTATTTATTATTGCTTTTTGCACAAACGCACTACAGTTCAACATGGTTTCCTATATTACACGTTCACATCTATGCTTTTTCTAGCCACTGTGATTTTGGAAAGGGTCAGGGACTTTTTTTTAAAGCAAAATTGTGCGGTTTTGCTTGCATACACTTCAATGGAGAAGCTGCAGAAAAGCATGTAGTGTGTTTTTGCTGCGATTTTGTCACGATTTCTGCTTTTTAATACACCCAACAACAAATTGTCATAAAAAAGCATAAAAAATGCAAAGCACATCAAAAAACATGCCCTTAAAAAAACGCTGCAGAAATGGATCAAAAGCAAACTGCATAGGTGTTAACCAAGTTTCAGCAAATTGTCTTGAATGTCTTGAAGTATTTCCTATCTATCTATTGTATCATGAACTGCTTTTGTTCACACAGAACTTTGCTTTATGTTGTAAATATATATATATATATATATATATATCATATATAGCTTGTGAAGGTTAGCAGCACCATTGAAGACCAATACAAAAACCACCAGACTAAAAAAAAAACAGAGACTGCAGCACAGAGACCTTAAAAAAAACGTACAACATAATTGGAGGTACATAGTACCAACTAGAAAAAGAACAACAGATTTAACCGGTTCCACACCGCGCACAGTATATTTACTGCGGTGGTGTGGACGCGTACTGCGAATCGCCGTAAATAGGCGGCGGTCCCATTCGTTGCAGGACCGTTCAGTCAACAGGAATAGACCAATGGATTTTGGTCTATTCCTGTTGATCGTCCGGCGAATGGGATTCCTTCCCCTACCCGTGAAATGTAAACACAGGCAGGGGAAGTGATGTCATCTCCCCTCCCTGCTTTCTTTTCCGTTGCAGAGAGGAGAGAGAGACTAAAAATGTGAGTTGCACAAACAGCACATTGACACCAGTTCACATAGGCACATTTAACCCTTTGATCGTCCCCTGATCGCCCTCCAGTTAACCCCTTCACTCCCTGTCACCCCCTGTCACAGTGTAATATAGTGCAGTGATCTTATTTTTACCGATCGCTGTACTTGTGACCCTTGTGAGTGTTAGGGTAGGTTACTAGTAGGCCTAGGTAGGTGTAAATACCCCCCCTTGCCCCCCCAATAAAGTTTTTAACCCCTTGATTGCCCCCTGTCACCTGTGATCACTGTATAAGTGTCATGGGTGACGCTAGCTAGATAGATAGTTTTTTCCCCCATCTGATTACCCGCCATATATTATTTTATTTACCTTTCATTGGTTTCAACCCCCGATCACCCGGCGGTGAGCCCAGTTAGGTTTTAGCGTGCGTTAGGGTCAGCGTAAACCCCAGGCAGGGACAGTTAGTTAGGTACTCTGACACGCACACACACATTAGATAGGTGTTAGATACTATTGCAGTATCTGATCAGATCAATATCTGCGATCTGATCAGATCTATATTAGCGTTCCACTTAGATTAGTGTTCTAAAAAAAGCATTGTTAGCGGGATCAGCCCAGATAACTGCTAGCACCTGCGTTTAGCCTCTCTGCCCAGCCCAGCCCAGCCCACCCAAGTGCAGGATCAATAGATCGCTGTCACTTACAAAACACAGAACACATATCTGCAGCCTTCGCAGAGGTCACGCCTGATCCCTGCGAATTCTGACAGTGATTTTGGTAGCGACTTAACACAGGCTCTGACAACCAGGTGCACCTTTTTGCCTGTGAGTCTCACTAGCATACCTATAACTTTAGAGGCCATGTCTAATCCGAGGGTACACTAGTGATGAGGCCTACGCAATTGTGAGTATGACAGATGAGAGCGATGGGGAAGACTCACTGTCAGATTCAGACTAACCAATCGAGTTAGTATTCGACAGCGGCTCCATGACAGATAGCTCTGATGACTGGGTGGTCCCTGCTAAGGTCAGGCGTACCAGATCCCGTTTAGCTGTCGCTGAGGTGCAAGAACCGCAGGAGCAGACAGCCAGTACTAGTGCCGCTACTCCTTCTGGTGACCTGGCAAGCACCAGCGGCCTAGTAGATCCTGGTCATACAACCAGCACTGCAGTAACACTTGGTGACGTGGCAAGTCCCATAAGTGCAGTTCAAGCTGGTATGGCTAGCACAAGTAATGCCCCGCAGCCACAAAGACGAAGAACACAGGCCCGCAGAGCCCATAGTGCCCTTCTGACGTGCTTGCAAACCCTGATTGGCAACCCACCACTGATGCAGCGCCCCTACTTCCCCTATTCACTGCCCAACCCGGAATTCAGGTAAATACAGTTGATTTTAGGGTCATTGATTTTTTTTCGCTGTATTTCACAGAAGATCTCTATAGATCTATTGTGGACCAAAGCAATTTATATGCTGGTCAATACATTGCCGCTAATCCCCATTTGTCACTTGCCAGAAATTGTAAACCAATTATGGTTTCCGAATTTAAGACCTTTCTGGGCCTTACCCTCAACATGGGCATACATAAACTACCTGAATTGCAGTTACATTGGTCCACTGACTCAATTCATCACATGTATGTCTACTCTGCTTCCATGGCCAGGACACGATACGAGCAGATTCTGCGGTTCATGCACTTCAGTGACAATCAACTCAATCGTCCATATGGAGACCGTGAATTTGACCGGCTCTACAAAATTCAGCCCCTCATAAACCACTTCAACCAGACGTTCGCAGCACATTTTATTCCCAACCAAGTTGTGTGTGCGGATGAGTCCCTGATTAAATTTGATGGCCGTCTTGTTTTCAAACAGTACGTCCCCAACATGGATAACAAAAATCAATCAGCGCTCTTGGAAAATGTTAATGTAGCAGCTGAACACTTATAGGCAAATTCAAACAAATCCTACAAAGGCATAAAATAATGTAATGAGTGCAGCGCTAAGATTCAAAGTCCTAATGTAAGACACCCTGTGTCAATGTGTCCATGCAATATATAGAGATATCCAGTGCTCCAGTGTCAGTCCACCATCACCATATATGCTAGCAGCTCAAATCCAAAATTTGTCTCTTATTACAGGAGCCGACACAAGCATAAGTTCTCCTTTTCAGGATATCCAAAGGACAGTAGGATGATCACCATCAGTATACTCTCTTTACCAGGTGCAGGACACTTTCAATCTTGGATTCTCAATCCCCTCATGTACTCCATAAGCACCATGCATAAAAAATAAAGAGAAATCTAGTGCTCTCCGTATAAAAGATGAACAATTTATTGAAGGTAAAAAAACATACTCACAAATAGAGCACTGTGACCCAGTGCATAGTTCACCGCAAAGCAAATAGAACGATCTTTCGTAAATGGCATGAACGTTTAAACGTTCGGAAGACAACAACGATCGCGGGTACAGCCACTTCCTACTTCCGGAAGTAGGAAGTGGCTGTACCCGCAATCGTTGTTGTCTTCCGAACGTTTCGACGTTCATGCCATTTTTTTTACCTTCAATAAATTGTTCATCTTTTCCAAAGGTGGACGCAAATTCACCATGCATGTGATGTATCACCACAAATGGCAGATTGAGGGCATTAATTCTAGCAGTAGACCTCCTCTGCAGATCTAAAGTGGTAACCTGTAAAGGCTTGTAAAGGCTTTTAAAAATGTATATAGTTTGTCGCCGCTTGGCGGGTGTGCGTCATTTTTAAAGCATGTCATGTTTGGTGTCTATGCACTCGGCATGAGATCAAGTTTATATTTCACCAAACAGTTTGGCAAAATAGTATGTTTTTGTGCATTACAATTCAAAAAAGTGTTTTTTTTCCCCAAAAATTGTGTTTGAAAAATCGCCACGCAAATACTTTGTGAAAAAAAGAAATTGTAACACACACTATTTCAATCTGTAGGGCCTCTGTTTTAAAATATATATATAATGTTTGGGGGTTCAAAGTCATTTTTTCTAGCAAAAAAAAAAAGGATTTTTCATGTAAATAAAAAGTGTCAGAAAAGACTTGGTGGTTCAAGTGGTTAGAAGAGTGGGTGATGCCAGGACAGTTCAACCCCCCCCCCCCCAAATGACACCATTTTGGAAAGTAGACACCCCAAGCTATTTTCTGAGAGGCATGTTGAGTCCATGGAATATATTATTTGTTTGTCATAAATGATTGAAAAGTGACAAAAAAAAAATTTAACAAAGTTATTTATTTATCTTTTTTTTACACAAAGTTGTCACTGAAATGATATATTGCTCACACATGCCATGGGTATGTGTGGAATTACACTCCAAAATACTTTCTGCTGCTTCTCCTGAGTATGGGGATACCCCATGTGTGAGACTTTTTGGGAACCTATGCGCATACGGGACACCGAAAACCAATCACTGCCTTCAGGCTTTCTAAGGGCATAAAATTGTGATTTTACTCCTCAGTACCCATCATGGTTTGGAGGCCCTGAAATATCAAGGTAGCACAAACCACCCCCAAATGACCCCATTTTGGAAAGTAGACACCCCAAGGTATTTGCTAAGAGGCATGGTGAGTATTTTGCAGCTCTCATTTGTTTTGGAAAATTAAGAAATAAACAGAATTTTTTTTTTTTTTTTTTACTTTTTTCAAATTTCAAAACTTTGTGACAAAAAGTGAGATGTGCAAAATACTCAACATGCCTCTCAGCAAATAACTTGGAGTGTCTACTTTACAGAATTGGGTCATTGGGGGGGGGGGGGGTTCTGCTATCTGGGCATTCCATGGCCTCCGAAACTGTGATAGGGAGTGAAGAATAAAATCAGCTTTTTACACACTTAGAAAGCCTGAAGGCGGTGATTGGTTTTTGGGGTCCCATACGTGGCTAGACTGCCAGAAAGTCTCACATATGTGGTATCCCCGTATTCAGAGGAAGCAGGAGAATGTGTTTTGGGGTGTAATTTCACATATACCTTCATGGCATGTTCAAGCACCATATCATTTAGTGACAACTTTGTGAAAAAAAAATTGTAATTTCCCCGAAACTTGTGGCAAAATATAAAATATTCCATTGACTCAACATGCCTCTCACCAAATAGCTTGGGGTGTCTACTTTCCAAAATGGGGTCATTTGGGGAGGGTTTGTGTTATCTGGGCATTTCATGGCCTCCAAAACTGAGATAGGTAGTGTGGGATGAAGGCATACATTTTTGCCCTTAGAAATCCTGAAGGCAGTGATTGGTTTTTGGGGTCTTGTATGCGTATAGACTCCCAAAAAGTCTCACATATGGGGTATCCCCGTACTCAGGAGAAGCAGCAGAATGTATTTTTGGGGTGAAATTCCACACATACCCATGGCATGTGTGAGCAATATATCATTTAAGTAACAACTTTGTGTAAATTTTTTTTTGTGGTCATCTTTCAATCACTTATGACAAAAAAATAAAATATTCAATGGGCTCAACATGCCTCTCAGCAAATTCCTTGGGGTGTTTACTTTCCAAAATGGTGTCATTTGGGGGGGGGGGGGGGGGTTGTACTGCCCGTCTATTTTAGCACCTCAAGAAATGAGATAGGCAGTCATAAAATAAAAGCTGCGGAATTCCAGAAAATGTACCCTAGTTTGTAGACGCTATAACTTTTGCGCAAACCAATAAATATACGGTTAACTTTTTTTTTTACCCGAGACATGTGGCTAAATGCATTTTGGCAAAAATGTATGACTAAAATTTAGTTTATTGTATTTTTGTAATAACATAAAGTTGAAAATATAATTTTTTTCAAAATTTTCGTTCTTTTTTTGTTTATATAGCAAAAAATAAAAAGCGCAGCGGTGAACAAATACCACCGAAAGAAAGCTCTATTTGTGGGAAAAAAAGGACGCAAATTTTGTTTGGGTACTGAATTTCATGTCCGCGCAATTACCAGTTAAAATGGTGCAGTGCCAAATTGAAAAAAGTGCTCTGGTCCTAAAGCTGGAAATCCTTCCGGGGCCGAAGTGGTTAATCATTGATTGTAATTTAGAATCAGTTGAGCCCTTTCTCAATCCAGAATAGAAACAAATAAAAGCAGGATCCCTAGGTCCCTTTCACAAAGGTCATGTCCGGACAGCAGAGGATGCATTCACAGATCCTCTGCTGAATCAGAAAAGAACAGAATGGACGCCACTTTTATGGCATCTGTGTCTGCTCACTTTTTTGCTGCAGTAGGTTTTCGGAGACATATTCGATTTATGGAGCACCGGTGTAAACAGACTGTATGTTTACAGCATGATACTTCTGATCCTTTACACTCAGATCCAAAAAAATAGAAAAAGAGCTTTTCTTTTTTTTTTCTGAACCTGGATAGACGAATGGTGGATGTAAACGAATGCAAGCCTGTTTACATCCACCTGCCCATAGGCTTACACGGAGATTCCAATCAGGTCCGCCTGAAAAACTGACAGGCAGGCCTGATTGGACCACTCATGTGAAAGGTGTCTTAAAGACATAAAAACAAATAGGAAACATGTTAAAGAAAAAAGATATAAGTCAGAGTTGTGATTTAGATCCATTGATGATAAAGTGTTAATTTTAAAAATCCAATTTCCTTGCATTATCTCTTAACATCCAATTTTGTTTTTTATTTGCTTATATGTCTTTTCTGTTCTCTGGGCAATTTGGTTAACTCTCTGATATATATAGATATATATTTCTACACATATGAAACATTTATATATATATACAGTTGTGCTCATAAGTTTACATCCCCTGGCAGAATTTATTATTATTATTATTATTATACAGGATTTATATAGCGCCAACAGTTTGCGCAGCGCTTTACAATATGAAAAGAGACATTACAGCAAAAGTACAATTTAAAACAAGAGGGTTAGAGGGCCCTGCTCCTGTGAGCTTACAATCTAAGAGGGGGGGGGGGGCTGATGAAACAAAAGGTAGGGACAGTGGGGGATGAACTGATGAGGGGAGTAGAAGATTCCGTTAGTTGGGGGCAGGATAGGCCTCCTTGAAGAGATGAGTTTTCAGGGATTGCCTAAAAGTGGACAGAGTAGGGGATAGGCGGACAGATTGGGGTAGAGAGTTCCAGAGGATGGGAGCAGCTCTGGAGAAGTACTGGAGATGAGCATGTGAGGAGGAGACAAGGGAGCTAGAGGGCAGAAGGTCTTGGGAGGAGGGAAGAGGACGGTTTGGGCGATATTTGGAGATAAGATTGGTAATGTAGCTTGGGGCAGAATTGTAAATGGCTTTGTATGCCATGGTTAGGGTTTTGAATTTGATTCTTTGGAAAATGGGAAGCCAGTGGAGGGATTGGCAGAGAGGAGTGGCGGACACAGAACGGTTGGTAAGGTGGATGAGTCTGGCAGCAGCATTCATGATAGATTGAAGAGGGGATAGCTTGCGGAGAGGTAGGCCAATTAGGAGGGAGTTACAATAGTCAAGGCAAGCGATAACAAGGGAGTGAATAAGTTGCTTAGTAGTGTCAGTGGTTAGGAAGGGACGTATTTTGGAGATGTTTCGGAGGTGAAGTCGGCACGATTTGGACAGTGATTGGATTTGGGGCTGAAAGGACAGGTCAGAGTCTAGGATTACACCTAGTACCTTGGCATGAGGGGAGGGACTGATAGTTGTATTATTGATCTTGATGGAGAAGTCAGGGGGAGGGGCACGGGCTGGAGGAAAAATTATGAGCTCAGTTTTAGAAAGATTGAGTTTGAGGAAGTGGTGTGACATCCATGCTGATATGTCAGTTAGTAAGTTAGTAATGCGAGAGGAGACTGAAGGAGTGAGGTGAGGAGTAGAGAGATAGATTTCTTGGCCATTTTTCAGAGGAATGATAACACAAAAACATTTCTTTCACTCATGGCTAGTGTTTGGCTGAAGCCATTTATTATATCAATCAAAGGGTGTTTACTTTTTTAAATCATAATGATAACACAAAAACATTTCTTTCAATCATGGCTAGTGTTTGGCTGAAGCCATTTATTATCAATCAACTGTGTTTACTTTTTTAAAGCATAATGACAACAGAAACTACCCAAATGTTTACATGCCCTTGTGATTTTGGCCCGATAAGATGCCCAGAAGTTGACCCAAAGGTGTTTGAATGGCTATAAAAGGTAACCATCCTCACCTGTGATCTGTTTGCTTGTAATTAGTGTGTGTGCATAAAAGGTCAATGAGTTTCTGGACTCCTGACAAACCCTTGCATCTTTCATCCAGTGCTGCACTGATGTTTCTGGATTCTGAGTCATGGGAAAAGCAAAAGAATTGTCAAAGGATCTGCGGGAAAGGGTAGTTGAACTGCATAAAACAGGAAAGGGATATAAAAAGATATCCAAGGAATTGAGAATGCCAATCGGCAGTGTTCAAAGTCTAATCAAGAAGTGGAAAATGAGGGGTTCTGTTGAAACGAAACCACGGTCAGGTAGACCAACTAAAATTTCAGCCACAACTGCCAGGAAAATTGTTTGGGATGCAAAGAAAAACCCATAAATAACTTCAGGACTCTCTGAAAACCTGTGGTGTGGCTGTTTTAAGATGCACAGTAAGGAGGCACTTGAAGAAAGATGGGCTGCATGGTCGAGTAGTCTGAAGAAAGCCATTACTATGCAAATGCCACAAAGTATCCAGCTTACAATACGCCAAACAGCACAGAGACAAGCCTCAAACTTCTGGCACAAAGTCATTTGGAGTGATGAGACCAAAACTGAGCTTTTTGGCCGCAACCATAAACACTATATTTGGAGAGGAGTCAAAAAGGCCTGTGAAACACTGAGGTGGATCGCTGATGTTTTGGGGATATGTGAGCTACAAAGGCACAGGAAATTTGGTCAAAATTGATGGCAAGACGAATGCAGTATGTTATGAAAAAATACTGGAGGAACATTTGCATTCATCAGCCAGGAAGCTGTGCATGGGATGTACTTGAACATTCCAACATGACAATGATCCAAAACACAAGGCCAAGTTGACCTGTCATTGGCTACAGCAGAATAAAGTGAGGGTTCTGGAGTGGCCATCTCAGTCTCCTGACCTCAATATCATTGAGCCACTCTGGGGAGATCTCAAACGTGCAGTTCATGCAAGACAGCCCAAGAAGTTCCAGGTACTGGAGCCTTTTTGCCAAGAGGAATGAGCAGCTTTACCATTTGAGAAGATAAAGAGCCTCATCCACAAATACCACAAAATACTTCAAGCTGTCATTGATGTTAAAGGGGGCAATACACGGCATTAAGAAGTGGGGTATGTAAACTCTTGAACAGGGTAATTTGGGTAGTTTCTGTTGTCATTATGATTTAAAAAGAGTTAAACACAGTTGATTGATAATACATGGCTTCAGCCAAACACTAACCATGAGTGAAAGAAAAGTTTATGTGTTATCATTCATATTCTCCAAAAAATGGCCAAGAAATCATAAATTCTGCCAGGGTATGTAAACTTATGAGCACATCTGTGTATATATACATACATACATATATATATATATATATATATATATATATATATATATATATATATATATATATATATATATATATATACAGTATCTCACAAAAGCGTGTACACCCCTCATATTTTTGTAAATATTTTACTATATCTTTTCAATAATTTTTATTAGAGTTATAGTGTTACAGAATAAACAACATGTTCAGTACAAATAGCACACAGATGTTCCGTCTGGTCACAATAAAATGGAGTAATGCTATTACCCAGTGAACCATACTGGGTGAATGAATAGATATATCAAACAACTTGAGTGGTATAGCTGTTAATGCAGGCTCTTGAATAGTACCAGACGGGGGAGAGGAAAGGGTATGGGAGGGGGGCGGGGGGGGGGTACCAGTGTTCCAGTCTATCGGTGAATGATTCCAGGGAATTAGGCTTTGACGGTGCACTTCGGGTGGGAAAGCCAAGGTTCCCAAGTAGATAGAAATTTAGGTACCCTTGATAAGGTATTTTGATGAGTGTCCACCATAGAGTGAGGAATGTCCGATAGATTTTATATGGGTTTGAGGGGATTGTGTACAACCTCTCTTACACCTAGGTAGCCTAGGGAGAGGGTGTAGGAGACCAGGACATTTTGGGATTGGTGTAAGACCTTTGTTTAGAAACGGGACTAAAGGAGATAGTGTGTTTTGGGTGATGAGGGATTGGGACTTGAACGTTAGGACGTGGATTTGAATCTGTTGGAAGGGCCCTTTAAATCCTGTCAGTATTATGTATATGATGACCGACGGTTTAATTTATAATGGTCCTTCACCTTTAGGGGACTAGGAGGGAGGGAGGTTCGTTGTTAACGTCTAGAGTTAGACGTCACGCTTTACCTTTTTTACGATCGTTCCTTTTTGGACAGTGATGGATTTAAAGATAGATGAACCCTTGGAACCGAAAGGGTGGGCTTCACGTGGCAGTTTCGGATTAAGGGACCTTAGTAAGTGGCTATCTGACCT
>BLSH010466739.1:620928-672575 GCA_018402905.1 Glandirana rugosa | reverse complement strand
CGAGGTGTCGAGGACACGATTTGCCGATTCTTGCTGACTAGGTGCTGTCTGTTGCCCTGAAAGTTGATGGGGTGCGTATGGACTAGAGGAGATCGTGGAGGTCCTTACAGGTTTTCTTCTTTTCTGAAATTTCGGGGTTCCTTTAACTGTCTAAAGATAGGTCGAGGTCCGGCGTACCCCTGGGTTCTACCGCGGCGAGGGTGTTGTCCTCTGTGTTGGTATCGAGAGAGTAGTGGGGTCTCCCCTGATGTACCTAGAAAGTGAGGAGGTCCCCTTAGCCCACTCAACAGTGGGGGTGGGAGAGCTTGATGAAACTCGGGCCGTTTTAGATTTGATTCTTGCCTTCTCGGGCTTTAGCGGCATGGGGGAGAGTACCGATGAAAGGTCTAGATGCAGAGTGTGTCTTAAGGATAGCAACATATCTTTCATGACCTGTTCAGAAACAGGTTTGTCAGATACGGATAGATCATCTAGGGCTGGCTTAGTTTGGGACGAAGGGATCATAGGATCGTTCGTAGGAAAGATCGATTGCTCGAACGATGCTTCATTCAGAACGAGCGGAGGAACGATCGAACGGGCGATTTCGGGCTCTTCCGTTCTTAGTTTAGATTTTGCCGGGCTCAAAGTAGTTCGAGAGGGTGGGGGTGACAACTCACCCGATTCCCCTGGAGGAGTGAAAGATCCATGTAGTCCCCTCTGGGGTGATGAGAGAGCTATGGTTGTGTCTCCTGTTGTGGGAGCGGCGCCATCTTGGGTCCCCATGCGGCCTGGAGCTGGATAGAAATCTGTCAATTTCCTTGGGGCTTTAAAGTCTTTTCTTCTTTTGGACATTCCTGGAGGTGCTAGAGGAGATCAGGTATGCGTGGGGTAGTTGAAAGTCCCGTTGTCTGTCGTGGATCAGTCGTTCTTAGCCGTTTAGCACAGGAGCTGTGGAGTAAGGCAGCCATTCAGCAGTGTCGTCAGGCCACGCCCCCCTTTACTATATCTTTTCATGTGAATTACACTTTGCTACAATGTAAAGTAGTGAGTGTAAAGCTTTTATTACAGTGTAAATTTGCTGTCCCCTTAAAATAACTCGAAACACAGCCATTCATTTCTAAGCCGCTGGCAACAAAAGTGAGTACACCCCTAAGTTAAAATGTCCAAATTGGGTCCATAGTGTCAATATTTTGTGTGGCCACCATTATTTTCCAGCACTGCCTTAACCTTCTTAGGCATGGAGTTCACCACAGCTTTAGAGGTTGCCACTGGAGTCCACCGAGCTGGTGAATGTTAGAGACCTTGTGCTCATCCACTTTCCATTTGAGGATGCCCCACATATGCTCAATAGGGTTTAGGTCTGGAGACATGCTTGGCCAGTCCATCAACTTTACCCTCAGTTTCTTTAGCAAGGCAGTGGTCATCTTGGAGGTGTGTTTGGGGTCAGTATCATGTTGGAATATTGCCCTGCAGCCCAGTCTCTGAAAGGAGAGGATCACACTCTTCTTCAGTATGTCACAGTACATGTTGGCATTCCTGGTTCCCTCAATGAACTGCTCCCCAGTGGCAGCAGCACTCATGCTGCCTCACACATAACACTCCCACCACCATGCTTGACTGTAGGTAAGACACACTTGTCTTTGTACTCCCTACCTGGTTGCCACCACACACACTTTACACCATCTGAACTAAATACGTTTATCTTGGTCTCATCAGACCACAGGACATGGTTCCAGTAATCAATGTCCTTAGTCTGCTTGTCTTCAGCAAACTGTTTGTGGCCTTTTTGTCCATCATCTTTAGAAGAAGCTTCCTTCTGGGACAAAAGCCATGTGGACCAATTTGATGCAGTGTGCGGCGTATGGTCTGAGCACTGACAGCCTGACCCCCCACCCCTTCAAACTCTGCAGCAATGCTGTCAGCACCCATACATCTATTTCCCAAAGACAACTTCTGGATATGACGCTGAGCACGTGAACACAACTTCTATGGTCAACCATGGCGAGGCCTGTTCTAAGTGGAACCCCTGTCCTGTAAAACCACTGTATGATCTTTGTCACCATGCTGCAGCTCAGTTTCAGAGTCTTTGCAACCTTCTTATTGCCTAGGCCATCTTTTTTCCAGATCCTCAGAGAGTTCTTTGCCATGAGGTGCCATGTTGAACTTCCAGTGACCAGTATGAGAGCGTGAGAGTGATAACACCAAATTTAACAAACCTGCTCCCCATTCACACCTGAGACCTTGTAACACTAACAAGTCACATGACACCGGGAGGGAAAATGGCTAATTGGGCCCAATTTGAACATTTTCACTTAGGGGTGTACTCACTTTTGTTGTCAGCGGTTTAGACATTAATGGCTGTGTTTGAGGGGAAAGCAAATTTACACTGTTATACAAGCTGTACACTCACTACTTTACATTGTAGCGAAGTGTAATATCTTCAGTGTTATCACATGAAAAATATATAATAAAATATTTACAAAAATGTGAGGGGTGTACTCACTTTTGTGAGATACTGTATATATGCCTAAAATACACAGAACAGCACTATTGAGACAGCATGCGCCCAGAGCTACACTGCAAACATTTATAGCAGTTATGTACAAAATAGATATATTTCAAGTGAGTTGCCATGTGCTATCATGATCTTTGTCACTTTTTTGTGTGGATGTGTACATTTTAAGCTTTTGACAAGTTATTCTTGAAACTTCTGTACCTGGAAGGTGTGCAGACATTTCTGGCAATAACAGGTGGAATGCCTGTCACAGGGAATTACACATGGGGCACATTTATCAACATGTAGATCACATTTCTCCAGTTCAAGGGTACAGCTTCATCTTTTTCTGCCAACTGTTATATTTGACAAATGGATGTTGAAAGGGTTGCTGGAACAGGGAACTGAATGATCACATGCAGGGATTTTACAAATTATGCTTGGTTGCTTCATGGTGCTTTAACCCACTAGTAATCAGTAGTGATGTGTGAATAAGTTGCATTATTTTTTAAACTGACTGGTATATTTATGAACAGAGGTATTGCCATACAGTGGCCATACTACTACTTAAAAAAACACACACACATTTTTAAAGCACAGCGGTGTTGTTAACAAATTTGCCTAGCACTCATCTGGCTTTAAGATTTTGAAGTCAGTGGACAGCTGTTCTTTTGAATGGAAGAACAGAAAAAAACAAGCCTGGAAAAGTTAAAGTCATGTGACTGGTCCCACCTTTAATCAAGGAGTATATTCTGTTGCATAAGCTGAGAGAACTCCACAGAACTCTTCAGCCCAGGTAGGTATAGAAAGGTTCTCAAACTCACTGTTTTTTTCTTTTGGATTTTTAGATTTTGTTAATAATGACCCAGGCCGTAATCATTTTCTTTTTTTTTAACACACACCATTGTTGTTATCAGACTCAACATCAACTGTGTCTTGCCTATATAAATTCCCTTAGAAAATAAATAAATCACATCTATACTATGTATGCAGCCCAGTCTTCATTCACATGCAATTTTTGTATTTGAAATAACACTATCCCAGAGCCCTTGTTCTGAATTTATACATTTATTTGACTGCCTCATGCACAATGGCTGATATGTAAAACACACATTCTTATAGCCATCGTATAACCTTAGCTTCCTAAATTCAAAAAAGCACAATAAAATATTTTAGTAATGAAACCATAAATTATTGATAATAATCACACTACAGTAAAACCTTGGATTGCGAGCATAATTAGTTCCAGAGACATGCTTGTAATCCAAAGCACTCATATATCAAAGCCAATTTCCCCATAAAAAATAATGGAAACTCGGATGATTTGTTCCACAACCATTTATTCATGAGTCCTTCAGTTTATAGTCCATATAAAAAGATTATAGCAATGTGATAGGTTGTGTAATCATAAAATGTCCATCCACAAATGGCAGCCTCCACAAGGGGATCAGAAGAAAAATCCAGCAGGAGCAACAGAGTATAAAAGAGAAGAGAGAGAGGAGCCTCTAAGTGTAGCAATATGGTTACATTTAATGAAGGTACAACATTTAGCAACTCACATGGTTGATGATTAAAAGAGGCACATCTAAGTATGCAGGCATCCGGGGTAAAGCTGTCCACACAGACCATCCTCCGCACCGCTGGCTCTCACCGCTGTCAGTCTGCAATCGTGACCAGGAAGACTACCCTGCAGTAGAACATTCTGAAAGTGAGGCTTGAAGCGGTCGTGGAGCACAGCGTGGAAGGGATGAGATCAATGGCAGTGCAGAGGATGGTCTATGTGGACAGCTTTACCCCGGATGCTTGCATAATTAGATGTACCTGTTTTAATCATCAACCATGTGAGTTGCTAAATGTTGTACCTTCATTAAATGTAACCATATTGCTACACTTAGAGGCGCCTCTTTTCTCTTTTATACTCAGTTGTGATGTGATGCTAGCTACTTGTATATCAAGACATCGTTCGTTTATCAAGTCAAAATGTATAAAATAATTTTGTTTGTCTTGCAAAACACTCTCAGACTAAGTTACTCTCAATCCAATGTTTTACTGTATAGATTGTTGATCCAGGAAGTATCTGATTGCCCTTCTTAGGTTATCAGAAAGGATTTGTTTCCTGTTGAAGCAAATTGGATCATGTTTTATAAGGGCATTTTCCTTCCTCTAATATAATTGGGGGGTTAGAACTTTGTTGATGCTGGTTTTTAAATATTTTTTTATTGCTTGAACTTGAAGGACATGTGTGTTATGTCAGATCCTTTTCCTCTTTTCCTGCCTGAGGGGTGGTTCACTGAAAAGTCTCCAAAGAATAGATTGGCTAAAGTAACAAAAAAGCAGTTATAATAGGGATGTAACACACTCCGTTGTCACTTTTATGGGGCATTTGCCCGTCTAAGAAGGGTGCAGAATATTGGGATTAGTTGAGTAGAGCCATTAATCTGCATCTGCACTACTAATAAGTGATTCGCCCATGCAGAACAAAACATTATGTTCACTTTAATTACCCCCCACCCCCACCTCCAGTAGCATGTACCTTTCTTTTATTCTCCCACTACTCTGTTTAGTTAAATCTATTTTTTTAGAATTTGTATAAAAAAGTATTCAACTAAAATGTGTAAGCTAGTTTGTGTGGGTGATGTTTAACCTGCAAAATGTTTCACACCTTAGATTACAAGAACACAATGGAGTTGGCTTACTAAAGACAAATAGACTGTTCACTTTGAAAGGGAAGTTGCACTCTGCAAGGGAATGATCTCCAGGGCTTAGTAAATGAGGGGGAGCTCTGCTGATTTCCATCATCCAATCATGTGCAAGCAAAAATGCTGTTTTTTTCCTTTCCCCGATTGGGTATTCCTTTGCAAAGTAAAGCTCCACTAAGCTCTGGGACAAATTCCCCTGCAGAGGCAACTTCACTTGAACAGTGAACAGTCTATTCACCTTTAGTTAACCAACTTGCCCTTAGTAAATCAATTCCAGTATAACATTACAAGGTTTAAATCATGAAAAATTTGAATGCAATATCTCTAATATATATGTACGTAACTGATATTGAATGGAAGTAGAGAATTAGATCGCTCACTGAAATTGCTAATAGAATGGCTCAAATGACAGAGGAGGTAAAAAAAAGTAAAGAAAGCAAAAAAAATAAAGCGGGGGGGGGGTGGGGTGAAAGAGGGGGGAAAGAGTGGTCTGATCACTTTGTTTAGCTGCCAGAAGCAAATTAAAGGAGTTGTAAACCATCAAGGTCTATGCATTAAGGTGAAAAACCTTCTGTGCTGCAGCTGCCCGCAGAGCCCCCCTTCTACTTACCTGAACCCAATCATTCCAGCGATGAGCACAGCAGCTCCAGACACTGTTTCAGGTCCTCATTGGATAGATTGATAGCCGCAGAAGCCATTGGCTCCTGCTGCTGTCAATCAAATCCAGTGACACAAGACCTGAGGGTGGGGTTTAGTCCTGCAGTCTCATGCAGGACTCATGGGTGTGCCGGACAAGCGGCTCTCCATGGGGGCACTCATTGAAGAGGAGGAGTCAGGAGCGCCACCTGGGGACCCCAGAAAAGGAGGATCGGAGCCGCTCTGTGCAAAACCCTTGCACAGAGCAGGTAAGTATAACATGTAAAATAGTAGTTTAACAAATTTGTGCAATAACATATAACTTAAAGTTTAAATTTACTACGTATACACCATAGCTTACATTTAATCCTTTTGCTTGCACAGCAGATGGGTTCAAGCATTTGTACGTTTTAAAAAATAAGCCTAAAAGCATTCTGTAGAATTAGATATTTTATAGACAGTATTATGTTCTGTAAAGTATTGTACTTGGGTATGTAATTTTATCACTCGATTTTCAGATGTCCATAAAACAGAAATAACCACGTCCTTAAGGCACTGAAAATAAAATGGACCCCTTGGACCACAGTGACACTCACAGACTCTTGACATTTCAGTACCATAGTGCATACTATATTTCTAGAACAACAAAAGAGATTTTGTATCTGGGAAACACAGCTGTGACTAAAGCAGCATCTTTAGATACTGTAGGAATCCATACCCTGCTGGGAAACATTGACTCTTTACTGGTTCTTTCCTGTAATGTTTGTCATTCATGTACGGCTCTACCTCAGTACCAAATCAGAAAATGTAAATCAGGACAATGAAAACATCAGTTCTGTAAACAGCATTTAATCTTGTTCTATTATGTTTGTATAATCTTTTCAAATATGTATTGTGCCTAATGAGAGATATTCAGATGTTGCTAATTGCTGTGAGGGAACTGTATGCATTTTGTTCCTGCACTCAGTGGTCATATAAGAAAAAATTATGCATCTACATTTTCCTCACATAAATCTAAATATGAGCATGGGGGAATGTGTGCTGTGATATTTCATTCGGCATTCATACTAAAACAGATCCCAATCTTTTTATTAAAGTTTTTTCATTAATATAAGAAATTACAAACTCCACAGGGTTGCATCTTTACATGGAGGCCCCTGGTAGAAAAATTACAGATATAAAATTCAGTTGGTTCACATAAGGCATTGGTAAAGGGCAATTATGGAAAACAGAGATTATAGTAACCTCTCTAGGCCTTGAGTTTAAAGTCGTATAAAATAAAAAAAACTAAAATGTATTATATTGCAGTTTACCAATCCAAAAATGTGGTGTTTGCATTCATTTCTTTTATAGTCTTTTTTTTTCACATGATATTTTCATGTTGATCCAGTCAGAAAAGGAGAGTATAATTTAAGCTAGTATGGACTTTCATGGTACCATGCAAAGGCTTCATACACACAACGTAAGTATAAAATATACAGTATTTATTACAACAATTAGTTTTTTATAAAAACATACATATATATAAAAATAACAATTTATGTCACCAAGGACACTTGGTTGCTCTAAATAGTCTGAACACACAGATGTAGTGACAATAAAGGGCCAACACTCTCAACCACAAGAAATTTGTATAGAGAAAGAAAAAGAAACAGTTATAGCCGTAAAAAGGTAAAAATAAGTATATAAGTTTGATTAAAGAAATCCTGAATGAGACCCTTAAGAATCATACCTCTAACAGACATAGTGGACCTTTTGCAAGTGAACTTTTTTGGCATATCTAAGGTGATTTGAGATGTATTTATTGTTGCTAAATATTGATAGGCTACTATCTTATTTCTGAATAATATTTTTATTATACTTACAGATTTTTGGTTAGCATATTCAGTCACAACCTTTCAGTCCATGAGGGGGAGGGGCTAAGACAGGGTATGTCTTTGCCCCTCTGTTTAATTGCATCAACTTTGCTTTATCCTATGATTTAAACTACTCTGTGACCAGACAGGAACATATGCATCTCCTGATATAGTGCCCCCACATTCGCTGGGGTAGACATGCACCTGGTGGTTCCTCACACCTGATCACTTCTTGGGTAAGACTTTGTGTGGCCCCTGTAATCAAACTTATATACTGATTTTTACCTTTTTATGGTTATAACTGTTTCTTTTTCTTTCTCTATAGAAATTGAAATGGCTATGATTGCTTTTTAGTATACAAATACCGTATCTCCTGAAGAAGTGGAAATATTCCCAGGAAACATGTCAAGTGAAGGATATACAAATGTCTAGGACACAGATACTCTTTCAACAATTCTCCCTTATAGCACATACTTTATGTTGATTCAATCAGTTACATACATCCTCTCTTAGGGTATTTCCACTTTGAACGAAGACACCTTTTGGACAGCGTGATTGTCAGTCTGGGGAGAAGGTAGTGTTAGATGGACTTGACTAACAAATTAAAGCTGAGCTAACATGTTTGAAACAGTACAGCAACAGTTTTTTTTTTCCCTTTGGGATAAAGGTTTTACATAAATGAATAAAAGCTGATCCTTTTAAGCACCCCTGTCAGTGTTAAATGGGTTGTCTTTTGCTGGATAGCTTGGGCTTTTGAAAGTTAAATTGCATTAAACTCGAAATTTAAAAAAATTATCAAACTGCTGGTTTGATCACCAGGTGAAAATGAAGGCAAAAGGTTTACAAAATTAAAATGAATTAAGTGACCACACTTGGAATTGGTATGCTGCAAAAAAAAAAAAAAAAACGTTGTTTTGGGATTTAAAATGATTTTAAATGGTGATGGTGGTGGTGGTGGTGGGTGTGTCTGATGTTTAATATTTATAGGGGGATCCTGCAGTTCAATGAACAGTTTACTGCAATGTGAACAGAGGAGGACTAGATCTGATCAGACTTTTGTAGGATTACAGAAGGAGAGAGTCCATGGCTGTTGAGGGTTTATCAATCAAAATTACCAACACAGTTTCAAATTTATAAACATATATTTGTACAGATGTCCATGTATATTGGTAGGTTAGAGTTCATATTTTTTTTTCCAGAAGAAGAGGAATAGAGGGTCTATTTTTTCCAACATATGGCAATAGCCTTCCGTGCATAAAAGTGGAGTAGACCAAGCAATGTCCTTTCAGCAGTACAATGGGCCAAGTCTTCTACAAGGCCAAGGGGACAAATCTATGGGGAAAGGCTGAGGTACGCTATCTTCACAAACATGCTGATAGTAATAAGGAACACCTGCGCAAACAATACTTAGACCCCTTTCATATTGAGGCAGTTTTCAGGCCCTTTAGCACTAAAAATAGCACCTGTAAAGTGCCTGAAAACTGCCTCTCAATCCTCACCAGTGTGAAATCTCAAGTGCTTTCACAATGGGGCGGTGCGGTTGCAGGACGGCAAAAAAAAGTCCTGCAAGCAGCATCTCTGGGGTGGTTTGGGAGTGGTGTGTACAGGTGTGCTTTGGAAGCGCAGAAAGACGGGTGCTTTTAACCTCTTCTTGGGGGTTAGAAGCGCCCCACTACCGCCCCAAAACGAGCAGCGCTTTACTGCTAATGCGGGCGCCGCACCAGTGTGAAAGTAGCCTAAATAATCATTAAATAAGAGCTGCGTGTCTTACAGCTATCAAAGCTGGATAAAATTAACAAAATTCAAAGCAAAATTGCGCTCCTCAAAATCAACTCTTTGTAAACATACAAAACTTAAAATGTTATACTGTAAACTAAAAATAAATTAAAATTAGTTGACTGTGCATAAAGTGCTAAGTGAAATCCCACAAAAAGTGCTTATTGCAAATCAAATGCAAATCAAATTCCCCACGGAAATGGAGTTACCCTTTAAGCGTATCTGACCTTCTTTGAGTAAACGGGTCAAAATTCTCTGGTAGGTGTGGTGTGAGCTCCCCTCCCTGTATTTGGGGTGTCTTTCTTCACCAGGGCGCTATTTCCATCACAGCAAGCATTTTTGAAAATCACAATCAAGCACTTTATTGAACATTTTGATGCACGTTTTGTATGATTTGCACATTTTGGAGTACTATATAGGAATTTTTCATTGATTAATTTCTTTATATATGCATTTTTATATATGAATTGCTATTTGATTTGCACTAAGCACTTTTTTAGTGGGATTTCACTGAGCACTTTATTCAGTCACCCAATTTAAATCCATTTTTAGTTTACAGTATAGCACTTTATATTCTGTATGTTTACACAGAGTTGATCTTGAGGAGAGCGATTTGGCTTTGAATTTTGTTAATCGTTACAAACCTGACACAATTCATCACATACTGTCAGAAAGCTGGGAACCTCTTGGGAAAAGTCCTAAATATGTGGAGGAGGTCTCCCTTTGTCCTTCCAGAGAAAGATGACAAGATTCAATTACTGAAGACGGTATGGCATGGTGCATGCTCTATGAAGTAGCGTCAATGCACGAGTCACAGATGGAACTTTTAACAAATTAAAAATGATACGCATTTTGTTTGAAGGGGTGTAATTTTTATGATTAGTAGGTATGCTAATCCATAGCTTTTCTCATATTAACATATGCGTTAAAGCCCAGTTAAAGCCTCAATTTCTTTTTAATATATTATGCAGTCAGGCTACATGATGTGACTTTCCTGGCATCCAACATGCCTTTTCTACAGTACTACAACTAGAATACTGTACAGAAGAAGTATTGGACCAATGAGAGTCTAGACTGCTGTGCTCTATATGAGAGAAATGGTGCGGCTCTCCAGCATGTTGCCAGCACAGGGCAGCTACCTATAGTTAAACACAAACAGTCTTTAAAAAAAGAAATGCTGTATTATTTACTTGTTATGCACTCTAAAAGGGAGTCTTCAAGAGGGTTTTAAAGTGATATTAAACCCAAATCCAAAATTGTAAAATATTGCAGCTTATCAATCCTTAGATGTGGTGGCTGCATCCAATTTCTTTCTTTTAGGCTTTTTCCCCTCTGTTTTCACCTGGTGATCTGGCCAGTAACACACCTCCTGTATTAAAGTGCCTCCATTCTGAATGAAGGAGCACAGGGGCATAGCATACAGCGGTTTTGTTGGTTTTGGGGGCAAGGGAGGGGGGTAATGTTAAATGTTCTAGAAGATTTAAATACACTAACAAATTAAAGCCAAACTACAGCTAATACTTTATAAGCAGTTACAGCAAACTGTTTTTTCGTTTTAGCATAAAGGTTTTACATAAATAAAAGCTAATCATTATAAGTCCCCCTGCAAGTGGTGGCCCATCCATAAGGGGCGCAGGGGGGCCGCACCCTAATCTATGCGCCCAGCCCCTAATTTACATGCAGGGTGCCGGACGCATGGATTTCAATGGGCTTTTTTTAGGACTTTTTTAGGCCAGGAGTCTTAGGACTCCTGGCCAATCGGGTCTCAGGACCCACTTCCTGTTCCGCTGGAAGGAGAAGGAATGGCCCCAGAGCGAGAAGTAGCTGGAGTAAGGAGCAGCAGCCCTACACTGGATCCTCATCATCTGTCTCCTAAGGTAAGGAGGTCTCTGATCACCACCTTCTCGTCCATCTCCCGTGGGAGTGATCATCGCCTTTCTGTCCGTCTCCGGTGGTTGGATAACCGCCTTCTCATTCGTCTCCTGTGCGGGGGGTGGTGTTGGTTTGCCACCCCCCCAAATATTGAGCACCAGCCACCACTGCCCCCTGCTAGTGTTAAATGGTTTGTCTCATCTCTGTAACTGATATATTCTGTTTGAGAGCTTGTTATTTTGAAAAACAACAGAATTACTGGCTGGATAACTAGATGAAAATAGAAGAAAGAAGGACTAAAAAGAAAATGAATTCAGACATCACAATAAATGGTAAGTTGGGGCATGTCCAAGATGGCAGTGGGAGCAGATGTGTTATGGAGGAGCTCCCGGGCCCAAACTAATCCTTCACTTTCCCTGGGGATAATTGAGGAATCCTACCACCTCTAACAACCGGCTCACCTGCCCTTTTCCATGGGCGATGAAAAAAGAGGGGAAAAAATTCAGCCTCAAAGAGACACAACAACACTGGAGGCGGGAAAAAGCCGGACACGCGGGGACTCCCTGATCCCATCACAGAGACATGGAGTCGCAGACGGAGACTCCAGCTGGTGCTGCGGCCACTACAGTGGAGAATCACCTGGACATGCTGATGCAGGCCATAGTCACTTGCCAGATGACACTCACAGCAAAGATGGACATGGTGCAAGCGGACATGGGCCTCAGCCGCCGCGACATGGATCACTTGAACAGGTCATGGAGGTGGAGGGAGGGTGTCTAAGGCGGAAGACACGCAAAGAGAGGACCATGCTGATCTGGAGGCCTTGAAAAGCAAGGTGAAACTCCTTGAAGCCAGAGCAGAGGACGCCGAAAACCGGAATCGCTGGAATAATCTTAGGATTATTGGTCTCCCGGAGGGAGCAGAGGGTGCAGATCCAGTGGCTTTTATGGAAAACCTTCTTCCTACTCTCCTGCCAAAGGCCCGCTTTTCCTAACACTTTTCCATCAAACACACCCACCGTATGCCGGAAACTAGGGGTCCACCTGGAGCCCAAATGCACACATTTATATTTAAACTTCTGCACTATAGTGACCGGGACACAGTACTCCGAGAGGCACGAGTCCAGGGAGAGCTCAAGTTTGAGAATGCGAAGCTGCTCATCTTTCAGGATTATACAGCTGAAACCCAACGCCAACACAAATCCTTTGACCAAGTCCGGGCCAAACTGCGTAAAAAAGGTTAAAAGTATAGCACACTTTTCCCAGCAAAACTGCAGGTCCAGGATGGTGACTGCATACTCTTATTCACCTTCCCGGAGGAGGCGACCACGTTGCTGGAGACACATCGCAGGTAGGCTGTAGAGATGCTCTCACTCCAAACTCCTTCTATTAACATTACTTGTGGACACCCTGAGAATGTTTAATACTTAAAGTGCGACGGCATGAGTTTACAATCATCCCCCTCTAGCACAAGTATATAATCTATATTGCCTCCCTACAGACTATATGCACCAGCGGGAACTCTTATGGACCCCATGGTAAGAGGACCTGTATGTCGGTATCTCCTGTTTAAGTAAATGACTGGCGTTTAACTAGACATTGTAAAGAGCTGCAGCATTATCCCCCCATACTCATTTGGACGGTACTCCCTGAAGCTGCTAAGGGATCACATACAGAAGCTTTCGATAAACTGGGGGAGCATTTAACTACAAGGGGACAAATATGTTTCAGCCATAACCTTTGCTGCTCACCAGGAATCATAAGGATTGACCATAACTAGTAGGTGGAGTGAGGGCTGATCTTTTGCTTCCTATCTCCCAGTTGCTCGCCCTAAGGTCCGGCTATTATCATGGAGAGGTGTTAGAATTGATCCCTCCTTTATGGTAGCATGGCTCGGGAACTGAACGGGAGCAGCCCGGGCACACTTTTGTTCAATAACTGTTGGAAACACACTAGTTATGTTAATAAGGTTTGTGCCCCTGGCTTGCCTGAAGAATTATTCCACAGAATCCTGTTTGGGACCGCACACCCTTGCAGTGTACAGACCTATCTGCAGGGGGTGTATAGCTTCTTGAAAACAGAAATAGATCTGGCACTGGTTATCTGGATGTGTAATGTCAGTGTCAGTTTATGACTCAGCAGCCCAGATTCACTCTGGGGGAAGAGCTTGGAACTAGAGGTGATGATGAATCAGTGGAATGGCGCTTGAAGTGCAATAACCATGACACATGTCCCAGTAAGGCAATAAGGTTGGAGCAATGTAACTGTGAAAGGTTAAAAAGTAGTTTATTGAAAAGTACTTACATACACTAATGTTTCATCTGGCTTCAGAAGTAATGGTAAGGCTGCCCTTCTAGTTGTCCAAGCTAGCCTAGATGCCCCAGGTGGAGGATGGAATGAGCGCGGCTGTTCAGGACTGGCAGAATGGTTGTTCAAGACTCCTGAAAGCAGGGGGGAGAGAGAGTGGTGTCTGGGTGAGCTGAAGGTTCCTGTGGAATCCCTTGAATCTACTCCCCTGACACGAGCCATTCTGTCAGACGTGCAGGCACTAGAAGGAGGAGGTGGGCGGAGCTGTGGCTTGAATCTACTCCCCTGACACGAGCCCTTCTATCAGACGAGCCGGCGCTGGAAGGAGGAGGTGAGCGGAGCTGCGGCTTGGTCCGAGGTGAGGTGGTTCCTCGGAGATGCTGTGCTGGGCTATAGTGAGAGTAGCCGGGCAGCAGGGAGCCAGAGAGTGGCGGAGGTCCCGTCACACTGACGACATGTTTCGCAATACTTTGCTTTGTCAAGTAATGTCTGATTCATCATCACCTCTAGTGTATAGCTTCTTGCACACGGACCCATATGTGAGGGGGGGGCGAGGCACGATTGGGTTTTATGTTTACAGATTAATATATGTCATAATATACTGTGCGATGCATGTTAATGTTGTTTGCAAGCTACTTATATGCTCTAAGTGTTGTTCTGTCCGGCTCTGGGTCAGGGCCACCGGTCATCTAATCTCTGAGTGGTCTGCATGTCCTGACAAAATATGCCCACAAAATTACCATGTCCCTTGACATAATTTCCTGGAACACTTGGGGATTGAACTCCCCGATTAAACACTCTCTAGTATTGCAATTTATAAAGACGTACAATCCGCACATATGAGTTTTTCAGGAAACTCACCTGGTTGGGAGCAGGACCCTAAGCCTCAAAAAGGCATGGGTGGCCCATCATTACCATGCTACATATTCTAGTTTTGCTAGAGGGGTTAGTGTCCTGATACGCAGATCATTTCCCTTTAAACTGCTGGACTTGACCCTGGACCCAGACGGGAGACATGTGATCATTCATGTGCTAATTTATTCCTTAAAGTGGATAATAGTGGGTTTGTGCATACCTCCTCCTGCCTCAATCAAACTACTAAACCAGATTACTGCCAAAATAGCTGCCTATGCCTCTGGCAATGTAGTTGTCCTAGGAGACTTTAACCTGGTCCCTGATGTAACTATTGATAGGATGCCGCAGAGTGGGATCTCGGGCTCGGGTCTTATGACATGGGTGGAGACCTACGGGGTTAATAGATACTTGGTGGTGGAAGAACCCTCCTGAGAGGGCCTACACCTGTCACTCAGCTTCCTACAGAACATTCTCCCGCATAGACTTGATTTATGTGGACAGATCCCTTCTCCCGAGGGTGCTGGAAGTCCAGATTCTCCCCAGAGGTGTCTCAGACCACGCGCCCATGCTCCTGAGATTAAACACCTCTTCAGACCTCTCTGACAGACTGTGGAGACTCTCCAGATTCTGGGTCACAGACAAGGACGTTGACAGTAGATTCTTGGGAGAATCTGAGCGGTACTAGAGGGACAACTCTGGATCGGCCTCAGTGTCGATGGTATGGGACGCATACAAAGCTTTCACCTGTGGACAATATCAGTTGATAATAGGTCAGGTGTGAAAAGAACGATTCACTGAGCTGAATAGAGCAGAGGCGGAAGCCGTAAGGCAAGAGGGTCTATATGTTCGAACTTGAGACCCGCAACATTATGAACAACTGACCTCCCTGACCCGGCGAGTGGTATCCCTACAGACAGTGCAACAGAAAAAAGTTGCTTTACCAAACACAATGCATCTTCAAACAGGGGGAGTGCACAGGCAAATTGCTGGCATGGTTATCCAGAGAGCAGGTGGGTGGAGTCACTATCCCTTACACACTGGACCCCTCGGGTACTCGTAAGACTGAACCTGCAGGGATAAATTAATGTTTTGCAAATTATTATCGCTCCCTTTATACGAATTCCTATCTGGATGACATAGACCTACCAGTGCTTACTGAGACATACCGTAAAAAATTAGACACCTCTATTACTGAGCCTGAACTACAAAATCCCTTAATGTCCCTACAGACTGGTAAGACCCCGGGATCAGATGGTATACCTACCAAAAGACCTATGCCGAAACACTAACCCTAAGGCTACAGGCCTTACTTTCTGGGTCGTTTGAGGCAGGTGGTCTTCCACACTCTATGGGCGAAGCAATAATTGTGGTGATACCTAAGTCAGGAAAGGACCCCTCTCATTGCTCATTACATATCCCCCAATCTCCCTATTAAATGTGGACACAAAATTGGTGGCCAAAATTCTAGCGAATAGGTTAAATACAGTAATAACGGAGCTGGTTCATCCTGACCAGACAGGTTTCATGCCAGGGAGAGGCACAGACATTAACATCCGCTGGCTCTACATGCATATGGAGATGGCGGCCTCGGGGATTCGGGGCCTAGCACTTCCCAATTTCCAAATTTACTATTGGACAACCGGGCTGGTCACTGTTAGATGGTGGTTCTCCCAGCCTAGGAAGAACTCAGTAGTTAGACTTGAAGCAGCGGTTCTGGGCTCATATGCAGCTCTTAGTAACTTGGTGTTTAGAGGGGTTAGGGCTCACCCAGCGATTACTACCTCCATGAAAACTATGGTGGTAGTGTGGCAGCAGGCCAGAGCAGTGCTCAATAAACCACATCACTTCTCTCCTCATATGCCACAATGGAATAATCCATCCCTTCCACATTTCAATACCATTCCCGACCTGATTATGTGGGCTAACAAGGGAATTACTAAGCTCAATCACATAATGAACAATGGTAAATTCCTCAAATTTAGGTAGATGAGGGAAAAATACTCGGCACCTGGGTCATTCAAATTCCGCAACTGGCAGCTAAAACATGCTGTGGGGGCTCAGTTCCCAGAGGGGGTGGTTCTTGAGACGGACTCGATAGAGTGTCTTGTAATTTCGGGTGTGATGTGAAGGCCACTCTCCTACCTGTACCTATATCTTACTGTGGCCCAAGACACTCTACCGACTATGACTCTGATCAAGCGGAGGGCTGACGTCCCAGAACTGGGGGAGGAGGAATGGGAAGACTGCATTTCTACGTATATACCGTCCCTGATTTTTGCTAGGGATAGGCTTATACAGCTGAAATTCCTCCATAGAGTATACTACACACCTCAGAGACTGGCTGTCATATACTCCCAACGGGACCCAAGGTGTACCAGATGTGTATTGGACCCTAGCTCATTCTGGCACAAGGTATGGACCTGCTCCAATATTCGTACATACTGGGAGGACGTCGCAGAAAAAATTAGCAACGTGACTGGCCTACATATTGTCCTAGACCCCAGTCTGACATTCACACTATTTTATGATCGCTGGGAAATACTATTGCATTAGACAACCGCATACCTCCCCCACTAGGGCTACCTGGCTAAAGGCAGTGGATAAAGTGATACCCCTGTACAGAATCACCTATGAGAGCAGGAAATGCCCACATAAATTTAATAAAATCTGGTCCAACTGGATTGAGGCATGTGGGCGTACTTAAGATTAAAATCCAACTTGTGGCACAGTATATTCCTGATAACTGCTATAGCTGCAAATCTAGACTTTTTACCATTTGTGGGTCCCCCTCAGTTTCTTCTCCCTCTCCCCCCTCGCCCCTCTGCCCAGCCGCCCTCTGCGGCGCCCCCCCTCCCTAACCCATCCCACGTTCTTCCCCCTCCTTTCCTTTCCCTCTCCCCCCTTCCTTCCCCCCCTCTTTCTTTACCCCCCCCCCCACCCCCAGGGACAAGGGGACCTACACACATCAAGAACTAGACAAATAAATGTGGACTAAGTCATAGGAATATCATACACCCAAGCTGTATTGATTTAGCAGTTTTTGCACTATGTATCTGCATCATCCGGGAACAACCCCAGAATGTAACTTCCAAACCCATGTCTTTCACTCCTTTTTCTTGTCGCACAGCTATATGACTATAAACTGTATTACTGATGCTTATGTTCGAAATCAATAAAAGCGTTTCTGATAAAAAAAAGAAATGGTAAGTTGCAATATCATAAATGTTTGCTTTTGGGTTTGATACAACTTTAAGGCAGTCCATATACAGTAAATGAAAATAAAACCAGACATGCACAATTTTTTTATGCTTCACAACACAAAAATGCTTCACATTCATGTGTTGTGGTGCACTACAATGCCCGTGCATTGTGCTGCCTTGGCCAGATGCCCTGAGGTGACATTCAAAATAATTAGTGTTAAATGAGACACATAGGTTTTACTGTATTACCGAGATGCATAGTTATGAAGCCAGCAAAACTCAATCAACTTTTGACAAAGGAGCCTGTAGGAAAAATGTTCACCAAGTAGCAATTGCAATCCAATCAGATGCAGGCACTGTTTGGGTCCTCTGATGGCGGTTATCAGAAAGCAATAGCCTGGCAGGAGATTCATGCATTGTTATCGTGGATGGAGGAATCTGATTTCTTTTGTTCAATCCACAGGCTATATCTATGGCCAGCTTAAATGATCTGAATACAGTAAAGGGCAATTTTAACAGTTGCCACTACATTTTATATATTATTGTTTTTTACACTGTCTTATTAGGTAAACCATGCATTGCATAATATTATTAATGGGATTGAGGGAGTAGCAATGCCAGAATTGCCAGAATGTAATCCAATGTACCTGTAACATTGTTTAATCTGAGTTGTACTTTTTATGCATAATTTAAGCATTAACCTAAGCCCTGCAGTTAATTTAACAGCCTAAGACATTTTCAGCCTTCCCTTACAATGAAAACAAAGGCAGGAGCTGTAATGTTAACAGCTTATTAGCTGCTAGCGTTCTTATTTACAGCAGACCTTAAAGTGAGCATCTGATCAAAGAAATAAAAGAATACATTTATGATTGTTACAAGGCTATATACAAAAATAAATCAATATTAACACAGGTAGTAATAGCCCAAGGAGCAGTGGCATGGGGAGGCCCATAACAACCAATCAAATATAGGCTGCCGTTAGTCCATCCAAAGATGCTGGTTTCTAAATATGAGCGATCACCATGCATTGTTGCAGATTGCTATTCATTTTCCAATGTTTACAGAAACTGTTGCCAACCATGCAGCTTATAAATGATGCTTCATGGTATAAATATAAACTATACTCTAACCTGTCCCCTTAGACCCAGCAGGCTGTGATCTTACCTATGGAAGTGAAGCCAGAAGTGAAGCAAGGGACATGTAAAAACATCTGCTTATCCTATTACAGCTATGTGTCACTGTTCTCTGCATAATTCAGCATCCTGCCTGGTTAGAGATAGAGGCCATTGGTTAAGCCATTGGCTTTTCGAAAACATGTCGATATGTACATGTCATTGCCAATGCTACTAAGTCTGTTTAGGTAGCACTTTTTGGGGGAAAAAGGAGTGCATTTCAAACAGCTGATGGCGCATATGATGATGGAACCACAATGTTTCAATGCTGGGGAATGGAAAGGTTCATGTTAAGTAACCTAGGAGGGCTACGGAGACAACCTTAAAGCATATCTGAACCCCCTTTTTTAATGTTTATTCTGCATAACAATTTCCTTTTTCTTTACTTATGTTTTTTTTATTTGCTATGTTTTTTTATTTTGTTGTGTTAAGAAATTGTATGAGTCTTTTGTATACTGTATACAATACTGATTTGAGACTATGGACGTTTGGTCTTTTAGTGCATTTATATTCTAAGCCTCAATTGTTGTATGTGGTTTTCTTTTTTATAACCTCAATAAAAAGCATTTGTAATAGAAACCATATCTGAACCCAAAACAGCTTACCTCTCTTTAGATGTGGTGGCTGACTGTTTTCTTTTTTCAGTCTTTTTTTTTTTCTTTTAACTTTTTTAACCACTTGGAGATCTTGGCAGGAACACACTAGGGTTGTCCTAGGGTGAAAACCATACTGTATCTAGGAGGAGTAGCATTGTCACCCTAAAAAGGAAGGGTGTTATATAAATTGACAACTGTCCACAGAAACTTATTTATTTATGATACTTATATAGCACCATCAATTTACCCAACCCCTTACATACATATTGTATATTCACATCTGTCCCTGCCCACAAGGAGCCTAAAGTCCCTATCTCACATTCATACATGTACTCGGGCCACTTTACCTACCAGGATGTCTTTGGAACATGCAAACTCCAAGCAGGTAGTGCCATGGTTGGGAACCAAACCGACAACCCTAGGGCTGCTAGGTGTAAGTGCTACTGCTAACTACTTAGCCACTGTGCTGTCCATTATCAGCTCACAAGATTACTGTCTGGATGAACACCTTTTTTTGCACTTGTCAGACAGATATATGAAAATGCTTTCAATGGTATACCTAACACACATAAGTGAGCAAAGAAGTTACAGTTATTGTCAGAATTTACATAACCTTTAACAGCTCATGTAAACAATTTAAAATTCACATTCAAGTTTCAATTGAAAAAATACCATAGGTATAAAAACAATATTAAGTGTTAATAACGCAGTCATTGCAAGTGAAAACTTTCAATGTTCATAAACGGGATGGTTAATACACAACAGGGAATGTTTTGCATAAATGCACGTCAGGGATTCTATAATTATATAGTAGTGAATTAGAGGGAATTTAACTCTTTAACTGTTAGTAGATATACACATTTCATTGTAAGGCTCCTAATTTATACATAGGACAACAAGGGAATATAACGTGTCCTATTATTTTTCTTCGAATGTGCCAAACTGCAGAATTGTTTTTGCAAGCTGTAGGTCAATATTACAAAGGTTTGCCTTTAATAATCTCCTGCAGGTACTTTAGTAAAATGGCAAAAGGTTATTGACATCACCATGGAGAAAAAAACTGTGATTTTTATTCTCTGGAGAACCGATTATACATCAACCAATAAATTAAATCTCCCAGAGTATTTCACATGAGTATTGATCAGTGGAAGGCTTTGCATTATGGGAACCTCAGTTACTGTCCTTTCTACCTTTTTGCACAAAGCATTGCTGGCTCTAAGGCATAAAGCAAATTGCTCTATAATGTACAGCATGCTCACTCTCTTGTCTCATTATTTCACGTAGTGTGGCAGCAAAGAGCTTCATGAAATGCTCTTAGCATCTCAAATATTCTAAATATTACACATCATTTGTATCAATGGCTGAAAAAAGGTAGGCTTCAATGCCTGTGCCTTTCTGGGAACACTAATCCAAAATTATAAATATATACCTGCTTATCCACTATAATAATAATCTGCTCCTATTTGCATGTTAATAAAATGGTATTAAAATTGCTGGAGCACCTCTGTCATCAGTATACCGGGGAGTCTGAAATTTTAAAGTTGAGGGGTTATTGTGATTGCACCAAGTTAAAGACATGGTAACGTTTTTAGAGCTGAGTATTGATAGTGACATGCCTGTGGGGTTACAATGCACAGATATTTACAACATATGGGCAATAAACTGGCAATGGTAGTAATACATGGATAACAAACTGGAATTGGTAATAGTATACAGGCAACAACCAGGAAATCATAGCAACACATGGGCAACCAATTGGCAAAGGTGACAAAATACAGGCAACAAACTGGCAATAGTGACAATATACTAGCAACAAACTGGCAATGGAAACTGTATACAGGTAACAAATTGGCAATCACAGCCTTGCATGGGCAACAAACTGGGAATATTGACAGTATACAGACAAAGAACTGACAATCATTACAATACTTGTGAAACAAACTGATAATGGTGACAATATACAGGCCAAAATATAGGCAGTCATAACAATACAGGGGCAACAAACTAGCAATAGTGACAATATACAGGCAAGAAATATAATATGTACAGTATACAGTTGTGCTCATAAGTTTACATACCCTAGCAGAATTTATGATTTCTTGGCCATTTTTCAGAGAATATAAATGATAACACAAAAACTTTTCATTCACTCATGGTTAGTGTTAGACTGAAGTCATTTATTATCAATCAACTGTGTTTACTCTTTTTAAATCATAATGACAACAGAAACTACCCAAATGACCCTGATCAAAAGTTTACATACCCCATTTCCTAATACCATATTTTGCACCCTTTAACAACAATGACAGCTTGAAGTCTTTTGTGGTATTTGTGGATGAGGCTCTTTATCTTCTCAGATGGTAAAGCTGCCCATTCCTATTGGCAAAAAGCCTCCAGTTACTGGAAATTCTTGGGCTGTCTTGCATGAACTGCACGTTTGAGATCTCCCCAGAGTGGCTCAATGATATTGAGGTCAGGAGACTGAGATGGCCACTCCAGAACCTTCACTTTATTCTGTTGTAGCCAATGACAGGTCGACTTGGCCTTGTGTTTTGAATCATTGTCATGTGGGAATGTTCAAGTACTTCCCATGCGCAGCTTCCTGGATGATGAATGCAAATGTACCTCCAGTATTTTTTGATAACATACTGCATTCATCTAGCCATCAATTTTGATCAAATTTCCTGTGCCTTTGTAGCTCACACAGCCGCAAAACATCAGTGATCCACCTCCGTGTCTCACAGTAGGAATGGTGTAACTTTCATCATAGGCCTTGTTGACTCCTCTCCAAATGTAGCGTTTATGGTTGTGGCCAAAAAGCTCAATTTTGGTCTCATCACTCCAAATGACTTTGTGCCAGAAGGTTTGGGGCTTGTCTCTGTGCTGTTTGGCATATTGTAAGCGGAATACTTTGTGACATTTGCATAGTATTGGCTTTCTTCTGGCGACGCAACCATGCAGCCCATCTTATTACAAGTGCCTACTTATTGTGCATCTTGAAACAGCCACACCACATGTTTTCAGAGAGTCCTGTATTTCACCTGAAGCTATTTGTGGGTTTTTCTTTGCATCCCGAACAATTTTCCTGGCAGTTGTGCCTGAATTGTTAGGTGGTCTACCTGACCGTTGTTTGGTTTCAACAGAAACCATCATTTTCCACTTCTTGATTAGAGTTTGAACACTGCTGATTGGCATTCTCAATTCCTTGGATATCTTTTTATATCCCTTTCCTGTTTTATACAGTTCAACTACCTTTTCCCACAGATCCTTTGACAATTCTTTTGCTTTCCCCCTTGACTCAGAATCCAGAAACGTCAGTGCAACACTGGATGAAAAATGCAAGGGTCTGTCAGGAGTACATAAACTCATTGACCTTTTACACACACACACACTAATTACAAGCAAACAGGTCACAGGTGAGGATGATTACCTTTAATAGCCATTCAAACCCCTTTGTGTCAACTTGTGTGCCTGTTATCAGGCCAAAATCACCAGGGTATGTAAACTTTTGATCAGGGTCATTTGGGTAGTTTCTGTTGTCCTTATGATTTAAAAAGAGTAAACAGAGTTGATTGATA
The DNA here is from genome assembly GCA_018402905.1 of Glandirana rugosa. NCBI lineage: Eukaryota > Metazoa > Chordata > Amphibia > Anura > Ranidae > Glandirana > Glandirana rugosa. The sequence goes on along the minus strand of BLSH010466739.1, from coordinate 649,556 downwards.
ATAAATGGCTTCAGCCAAACACTAACCATGAGTGAAAGAAATGTTTTTGTGTTATCATTCATACTCTCTGAAAAATGTCCAAGAAATCATAAATTCTGCCAGGGTATATAAAGTTATGAGCACAATATTCACATACACAGTTGTGCTCATAACTTTATATACACTGTATATAATATAAAATATAATAATGTATTGTCTTCCTGGCATTTTGCTGTAGTTGCTTTGCCTGTTTTGTTTACTTTTTAGATAATGTTTTCTACCTTTTGCACAAATAAATATAGACTTATCCAGGGAAACAGTTATTTTCTTTCTGCACCTTATTACTTCTCCATAATCCTTTCCTCCACTTTCTTTATTGTTCTTCCTTTTGATGTTTCCATTTCTCTTCCTTCCATTTTTTACTTCCATTATTTCTTTCCATCCCTCATTTCCCTTTCCTTTCATAACTTTATTTCTTTTTTTTTCTTATACCTAATATTACAACTTTCTTCCTTCCTACTTCCCTCTCTGCTTTCCTTCATTTTATCCCTTAATCGCTTCCTGTTTCACCTTTCCTTTATTCCATGCCATTCTTCCTTTCCTTCTTTTAATCATTCTATTCCTTCCTCCCCTCTTTATCTCCTTCAATTCATTGTCTCCTTTCCTACCCATGTTTACTTTTTTCTTCTTTAAGTCCCTTGCTTTCCTCTCTCATTTTTTGGTCTTTTCCCCCTTATCTTCCATACCCTCCCCTCCTCTGGTGTCCTCCTATTTCCTTCCTTCCCTATACATCTTCCTTTCAATTGTTCTCCCCTTCCCTCCTTCCACCTTCTGTCCCTTTCCTTTGGCTTCCTTGTATCTCTTATTGTTCCCTTCCTACATGTATCCCACCCCTTCCCTCACCTTTTATCTCTTATTGTTCCCTTCCTACATGTATCCCACCCCTTCCCTCACCTTTTATCTCTTATTGTTCCCTTCCTACATGTATCCCACCCCTTCCCTCACCTTTTCCCTCACCTTTCCCTCATCTTACTTCCCTCTCCATCCTCCTTCTATTTTGATTTCCTTTCTCCTTTCAATTCTGTCTTCTTCCTTCCCTCCATCCCTTACTTTCTTTCCTTGTGTCACCCCTTTGTTCTTCAGTCTTTTCCTAATCTTCCATCTTTCCCTCCCTTCAAATATGAATTTCCCTCAGTCTTCTCCTCTCTTGCTTACCCTCCTTTCCCTTCTGCCTTAACCTATCACAGCTTAAAGTGTATCTAAACCACAAATCAAAATTGAAATGCATCGTAGCTTACTAGTCTGAAGTTGTGGTGGTTAAATTAATTATCTTTTTTTAGGCTTTAAATCTTTTATCTTCACCTGGTAATCAAGGAAGTAACACTTAATGTCTAGGGTGGGTGCACTCACTCTTCCATTGTTTCAGCAGAGGAGCAGCATAGTCACCCATGGAGAGAAGCATTATCAACCTGTATAGACTAGCAGATTTAAGCCTGGTACACACTACAACTCATGGGGCCCCCGGGCACTGGGATATCATGGGGCCCCCTATGTCCCCACCCCACACTCAAGCCACACCCACACAAAGCCCCACCTACATATTGCACTGCCCACATTAGATGCATTTGTGGCAGCCATCCTCCAAATATTGCAGCTCAGCTACACAGAAGGGCCCATCAGCAAACTGCGGAAGCTGTCAGGCCCTCATGTTCAAGAATGGGCCAATGCCTAAGTCTTATCTGCAGCTTAGGCTCATGGAGATTCCCATTGGCATTGCTGGGAAATGACTGAACACCTGACAGGTTCAATAAAGATTTGTTCAGGTTTGTGACAGTTTCAAATGTGGCGATCATCTGAGAAACTGTCAGGTGGCTGACGGCTTCCCATCCATGCTTCCGGGAACCTCATGAGCCTGATCATTTGGTTATTGCAGCTCAGCTGCATAGAGGGGGTATTTAAATATCTACCGCGGCATTTCCTGTATGTAAGTTCCTGCCTTCTTTCCGTAGAAGCTGCTTGGGCAATTCCATGTTTAAAGATGGCCACTGCACATCAGCCATCTTTATGACACAACCAGAGTTTTTTATGAAAGCAGCTGGCCTGTGTAACATCATAACTTGGACCCTAATGGCAGGGAAAAAAGTGTGGTGCCGTGGGCAAATATTGGTTGTGGTTTTCAGGGGCTGAAGGTGGTGCCTGCTGGTTACATACTGCAGTATAGAAACAAAAGGGTGGTGGGAGAGAGGGAGGAGCTGGAGGAGAGAGAGATGGGGGAGATAGGAAAGTAGGAGAGAGATGGAGGAAGGGGAGGGGGGTCAGAGGAGAGAGGGAGGTGAAAAGGGGAGGGGTGAGAGAGAGTGGGAGAGAAAGTGGGAGGTGGTGCAAGAGAGAGAGGGGTAAAAGAGAGAGGGGTGAGAGAGGGAGGTGAAAGGAGTGGGGTGAGAGAAAGAGAGGGGGTGAGAGAGAGGGGGTGAAATTGAGAGTGGTGGGTTGAGAGGGGGTGGGGCAAGAGGGGTTAGAAAGAGAGGGGGTAAGAGGGGAGGGGGGTAAGAGAGAGGGGTGAAAGAGGGGGTGAGAGAAAAATAGACAGAGGGGGTGAGAGAGAAGAAGGTGAGAGAGAGGGGGTGGGATGAGAGAGAGGGGGTGGGGGTGGTGAGGCGAGAGAGAGGGGGGGAGAGGGAGAGAGGGTGAGAGAGAGAGGGGAGAGTGGATGAAAGAGAAATGAGGGTGTAAGAAAGGGGAATGAGAAAGGGGGGTAAAGAGAGAGATAAAGGGGGGATGAGAGAGAGGGAGGGGGTAAGAGAGAGGGGGCAAAAAAGGGGGTAGGGAGGTGAGAGAGAGGGGGTGAGATAAAGAGAGGTGAGAGTGGGGGGGAACGAATGGGGGGTGAGAGAGGACAGGGGTCATTATGTGTGCTATGCACAATTATGGCCTCAGACTGTTTTCCCCTGGGCTCAGGCAGCCAGGATCTAGAGGTACTCTATACAGTGTGTAAACCTGCTGCCTCCATAGCCCCTTTCACAGCAGTCTGTACACTGTATGGAAGTCCACGCCCAGTCCATATTTTACCCACCTGAATTGCAGTCAGAAGAAAACACACAGGATCCTCTCCAGACCAGCTGAGGCCGCAGCAGAATGAATGGGAGATCGGGGCTGCAGAGGAGGGGCGGGTCTTGCCATGCACGGCCCTCCCGGAGGGGTGTTCCCTTTTCTGTGTCCAGGCACCGGCCTCTCCACTATCTCTGTCTTCTTGTCTTCAGGAAAGGGAGTCTGTGTGTTCAGGGAGGATGAGGGCACCGATCACATTACTTATCTACTAGTACTACTAGGCGAGCAGCATGTACAGGGACCACTCTGCAGGCACTCTGCAACAAGTGAAGACAGAGCCTCTCATGGGGCCCCCTACTAGCAGTGCCTGAGTGCCCTAATGGTCAGTCCGCCCCTGCACTCTACTAGTCTTCTTTAGTTTAAGCAAGTGGGTTAAATGAAAAAAAACCTGACAGCTCCGATTAGAGCCGCTGTACTAACGATCTGGCATTAGTACAGCGATCACCCCCTGCTGAGCTATTGTACTCTGACAGGGGGACAGCCCACCCAGAACACTCAGGTCAGCATTCTCAGCTGAGGCTGAGGCTAAAAGCACTGGTCGGGAGCCGGCCGGCTTCTGTAGGACCGGCTGCCATACACACGGCCAAATGTTGGCTGGTTTTTATTGAACCGGCTGAAGTTGCCCGACATTTGGCCCATGTGTACTAGGCATTAGGTGGACTTTGTTTTTGTATGTGTGTGTGTGTGTGTGTGTGTGTGTGTGGGGGGGGGGGGGGGATTGACTACATGAATCAAAGCTGACGATAGTAAGCACTACTGTCAGTATAAAATGATTTGTCTCAACGCTTTAAATGCCACTTCTGTTGGACAACGTGTACTTGGAATATTAAAGGAAGTTAAAAAATAATAGACTTCGGGGTGAAAATAAAAGAAAGAAAAGCCTAAAAAAGAGAACAAAAGCAACCACCACTGAACTGATATACTGCAATATATTACATTTTCATTTTTGGGTTTAGATACTGGATGGAGAACACCCAATGTAGCAGTAGTTATGAAAAAAAAAAATCTATTTCATTTTCATCCCTCAAACACGATTCTGCATCGCCTTTGAAGAGCACTTGGAAGCCACGCTGCTATGAAATAGCAGAATGAAACATCCCCATTTTCACACTTCTACAAAAACCAAAACATTCTACAAAACAACCACTCAATGATTTTCTTCTACAGGATTAGCATTTCAATATAATTTTTTCGTAGACACCAGCTATCATCATTATTGTTTCTCACCTAAAAGTTATCTTTTGAGTTAAAATGCAAAATGGAGTTGAAATGGAAACATCTCTACAAAAATAGCATTCTTGTTCCCAAATCAAGAGCAGAAAAACACTCTCACTTTGCAGTCCAGGGGAACATTTGAGTATGTGGAAACAATGAAAATATCATCAAACTGGGAAGGATAATGACCCTGATTACATATAATAAAAACATTACATGCAGAGGAAACTTAACATAATGCATATCCCAACTCTATTTCTTTAAAAGCTTTTAAGAGCTTGTACAGTTTTTTTCTGACACCCGGTACTGGCATATCTTACTGTAATATTTGTGCTACTCATGCTGCCTGCCTACAGAGGCAATACTATAAGCATTGCTAGAGTTCATTTGCCCATGCTTCATTCTTACTGAATAAAAGAGAACCCTCATATATGGAACTTCAAATGACAATACATGATCATCTATAATGAATTATGTCTTTAAAGGATATTGTAAAATATGTAAAAAAGGGGTCTTTATTCATATGCTGTGTTTTGTCCCATGTGAGAATAGGACGACTCAACCAATAAAGGAGAGGGAGGGGCTATGGGATTTTACATGGTACCATAATGGACTCACAGACTTGTTAATTATGTAAAAACAAATATATTTATTGAGTACAAACATATGTTAAAAATGCATTCATTACATCACCATTCCACATGATGGGTAACAATTAGATTTTTTGTTCACAGTCGTTTATACTAGTGCTTCCCGACAAGTTTCGCGGTTATCCCGCTTCTTCAGGAGAATGCACGACATTTAATGTGTATTGCTACAATAGACAATAAGTATTAGTTCATTCTTAACATAATCATCACATCTTTACTTCATTTATTTAATTTATATAATCTATGCAACATTATTCGCTATGCATGTGTGACCTGCACCAATTCTGCCACCTACCTGCATATCCAAGCCAGTCAATCACGGCCTATGGTCTGATGTTCCCCGGGGCGAGCATGGGAGGATGTACTATTGAAATAATATTAATATATTTATATCTTATTATCTTATTATCGCCTTCATACACTAGGATCATTGTTCATACTTTATGATTTATTGTTTTTCCTTTTCATCTTTACAGGGGATATTTATGTCAAACAACAAGTAAATTCCATGTATCCTCTAATTTAATTGAGTTCAGAAATGTTTCACATAGTTATACCCTATTAATGTGAGGTTATGCTTACTTTATGCAAAAATGACATAGGATACCGTCCCCTTGAACCACATACCATTGTGCCACAACATGTCCACAACACGTGGCACAATGGTATGTGGTAAGCATGTTGCCTAATAATGTTGTTATTGATAAAATACATAGATCAATGTTAAATTGCAATGATGTAGATGGTTGTGCATGTGTGGCTACAGGCACCACTGGATCTGCTTGTGTCGAAGTCAGGGTCATTAGGTACTTTAAGGTCGCTGTTCCCAGGGCGAGCATGTGATTGTCCCAAAAGAGGGTTAACTGTCCTCTGCATGCTAAGGCAAGTGGGCCCTAGATGCTATCTCCTACCGGCGGGATGTCCGCACTGTATTACAATGCGCACTCCTGGTGTTTTCACCTACATCCACTGGAGCTAATGGCGCTGTTGAGCAGTGCCACACTAGATCCCACAGACTGCCTTAATAGCGACGTAACACACCTGCTACTGCAGGAGTGAATACGTCGGGCAATCAGGCTGGGCTGACGTCATCAGCTGGCGGCCGGGCCGTGCTGAGCGTCTCCCAGCTGGGGAATGTATAAAAGACAGGGAGGCAGCCATTAGTGCTGCAGACGGCGAGGGAGAGACATACACTGAACGTTTAACCAAGGTATGGAATAGCAGCTGCAGGGGGTCAGATAAAGGGACTGGCGGGAACTTCTTGTAAATGATATGTACTGTCATTTAGATGGATGGCTGCGCACATTTTAATCAACATGTGTGACTAATCAACGGGGTGACTTAGCGGACTGAAAGCTACAGCATACCTGAACGGGTGGCTAATGTGGAAGTCTACCCAGTGAGTACATGATTTGCCCTAACGCCAAAATGTATATGAGGTTACTAGAGCCATATCTCTCTGTGTTGTTTACTCCCCCTGACTTCCCCAAACTTCTCTCTTCCCCCCCTTTCCCAATCGTGCTGGGGAGGCAGGAGGGGCTAGACACAACATGAATATTCATGTTGAACAGAGATATATACTCTATACCATCACCCTAGATGGCTAGATTAAATGGTGGACATGTTTTTATGTCATTATTTCATTTTATATTATTTTATCTTTACTCTATATGGCCTGCCATGAAATATATAGCAGGGGTCTAGACTGAGCATATATATTTCTGTTCCCTTTCAGCCAGTACCTAAAGTACTGAACCATCCAAATATAAGTTTGAACAAGACTTTGGTCATCCCTCTCCCTCGCCACACCCTATTCGTCCCGTCGTTCAAGGGGACGGTATCCTATGTCATTTTCGCATAAAGTAAGCATAACCTCACATTAATAGGGTATAACTATGTGAAACATTTCTGAACTCAATTAAATTAGAGGATAAATGGAATTTACTTGTTGTTTGACATAAATATCCCCTGTAAAGATGAAAAGGAAAAACAATAAATCATAAAGTATGAACAATGATCCTAGTGTATGAAGGCGATAATAAGATAATAAGATATAAATATATTAATATTATTTCAATAGTACATCCTCCCATGCTCGCCCCGGGGAACATCAGACCATAGGCCGTGATTGACTGGCTTGGATATGCAGGTAGCTGGCAGAATTGGTGCGGGTCACACATGCATAGCGAATAATGTTGCATAGATTATATAAATTAAATAAATGAAGTAAAGATGTGATGATTATGTTAAAAATGAACTAATACTTATTGTCTATTGTAGCAATACACAGTTAATGTCGTGCATTCTCCTGAAGAAGCGGGATAACCGCGAAACTTGCCGGGAAGCACTAGTATAAACGACTGTGAACAAAAAATCTAATTGTTACCCATCATGTGGAATGGTGATGTAATGAATGCATTTTTAACATATGTTTGTACTCAATAAATATATTTGTTTTTACATAATTAACAAGTCTGTGAGTCCATTATGGTACCATGTAAAATCCCATAGCCCCTCCCTCTCCTTTATTGGTTGAGTCGTCCTATTCTCACATGGGACAATTAGTTCTATTATAAATAGGGATGTAGGTACCTTATCGTATTGCAAAAAATTATACACTGAGCTCCACATATAAAAATATGCTGTGTTTTGTATATTGTGCTTTTATATTTTATGTCATAATAAAGACCCCTTTTTTTTACTTATTTTTACAAAATCCCTTAAAGACATAATTCATTATAAACAATCATCTATTGCCATTTAAGGGACCATATATGAGGGTTCTCTTTCTATTCAGTATGCTGGTAATCAATCAGCTAAAACTTACATTATTCTAATCCTCCATTCTTATATCATGTTTCATTCGTCGCGTGACACTGTACCCAAATAAAGGTGATGTCCCTCCCCCCAAATAGAGCTTTTTATTTTTTGTGCTATAAACAAAAGAAGGCTGACAATTTTGAAAAAAAAAAAAACAATATTTTTTCACTTTCTGCTATGAAACATACACAATAAAAAACATAAATAAATCTAATTTATTCATCAATTTAAGCCAATATGTATTCTATATATTTTTGGTAAAAAAAATCATAATAAGCGCATATTGATTGGTTTGCGCAAAAGTTAACTATGGGGTATATTTATGGATTTTTTTTTTTACTAGTAATGGCGGCAATCAGCAATTTTTAGTGGGACTGCGACATTGTGGAGAACACTAAGTGACACTTTTTTGGGCACCAGTGACACCAATACAGTGATCAGTGCTAAAAAAATGCACTCCCACTGTATAAATGACTCTGGCAGGGAAAAGGTTAACATCAGGGGCAATCAAAGATTTAAATGTGTCCCTAGGGGATGCTTTCTAACTGTTGGGGATGTGTTTGACTAAAGGAAAACAGAGATCTCCATTTCCCCCCTCTGGCAGAACGGCAATCTCCCTTGTTTACATAGGCAGACCACCGTTCAGCCTCTCCTCAGAATGATCAGCGGGTTCGGCCAATCACAGAGAGTCATTGTTGGCGGCACGCGCACGCACCCCAGACCCCGTGCACAAAATCACGTACGGGTACGTTGCGCTGGGAGGGGGGGGGGGGCACCCTGCCGCAGTATATCTGCGTGGGGCGGTCCATAAGTGGTAAAAAAACAACAAAAAATAACACACACACACACTAGTTAATGCAGCTCTATTCATATTATATTATGAACTGCACATAAAAACAACTGTAGAATGTTGCCTAAACTGGTGCTAAAATGTTAGCTAGTTACCCACAGCTACAGTCTTACCCGCTGATTATGCCTCAAATACGTTACCCTGTCTTGCCATTGAAGAACTCTCTAGGTTTGTTCTCATGCTCAGGGGTGTTGGTTGTACATTTAAGCTTGTATAAGATGTAAAGAGACACCCCACCATCAGAAGTCAAGAATCCGCCACCCTCCCTTACAGCACAGTGCACCCCCCTTATTTTGCACTGCTGTCTGGAAGAAGCTGTGAGTTGAGCTGCAGTAGAGGCACAAGGGTAACATGAAATGACCTGGAGGGCCGGATTCAGCTCTTGGACCTTGTGTTGGACACATGTGATTTAAGGTTGACAGAGATTCATACATAATACAGAAAAGTTTAGCAATCAGTGGCAGCTGTTGGTTTCAACCACAAATGAACACCAAGGAACCCCCGTCCGCCCCCCCCCCCCTTCATTAAAAACACTGTAAACCTTTAATATAGGATTTCCAGAAAAAGTCCCACATCCAAAAACAAATGTACAATTTCTAGCCAGACATTTTTACAGAAGGGTCTTGACTCATGAATGGCACTTCTGCATTAGAGTGCTCTGAATCAATATTTCTGATGCATGAAATGTGTGGTCCAAGATAAATCAATACGTATCAATTTAAACTATACACGCTTATTTTTTAAACTAGAATTTCTATCATGTACAATTAGAAAAAAACATTTTAACATTGAAATATATCCCTATTTTTATTTTAATATCTGGATGTGCCAAAAACAAGGATTTTGAGCCCAAATTTGCTTTCACTGGTATTCAGCTGCTCTGGTAATAGACTGGTGGCTGGTGAATGCAGGAGAATCTAGGTTACAAATATGCGCCTAGTCTAAGATGTCCATTACTGAAATGATTGGTGAGTATTGAGAAATCCACTGCAATCATGGTGTCCTTGTACTAAATTCTGCCTGTTGAGCTATCTGATATATGGATTTGAGACACCTTTTTTATGGAATTTGCTTTAGTACAGTCAAGCTGTTCTTTTCTTGTTATCCTTCTTTGTAAACTAAGCCAATTGTCCTATCTAATCATAGCTGATCATATGTATCATCCACACCAGGCACACAAAAGCATCCTGTCATCGACTAAAATATTCCAGCTAAAAGCACAGAAAAATCATATGCTTACTTGCAATGATTTTCTTTGTCATAAACATTTTGGTATTCACTTGTAGTCAGAATCAATTCCTTAGCACAGCCTTCACACTCATGGCATTTTCCTCTACTGGGAGTGTCCAATTACATGCGACCTACCCATCGATTGTGAGTGGGTGATGTGTAGTACCAGTCCCATGTCAGAATAACTTCTCCCCACACCAGAGATGCACGCAGAAGGAGCCGACTGTGCTGCCTGGTTACATTGCCTCTTGCAATCCACTGCACATCTACTCCAACTATTTTCTACAGAATAAGGGTCTGGTATGGATTTTTGGTGGGAACTCACCGTTTTTTTTCCCTTATTTTTGAGTGAGGTTCCTCCTTAAAATTTAGAAATTTGTAGGACCTCACGCTGTCCTTTTTTTGGTGTAATGTCCCTTTAAAAATGTATACAAACTTAAAGGGCCTGGTATGAATTGGGGGCAATGCCATGCCATTTCTTTGTGCTTAGACGCCCCCTATTAACATCTACCTCAAGCCCTCATCTAGGATAAGGTTCTGATATAGATGAATAGAATCCCTGTCCATTTGTTTACAAAAAGAACAACGGTCTGGGAGCTCTCATTTTGCCTGCAACTTTTTTGAAAATGTTAATTTTGCCTGAGGCGGTGGAAGAGTGAGTATGCCATCCTGTGTATGAGCGCTTGCCTGAATTGCTTTAGGCCCATGCGAGTTGCATGCTAAGATCCATACGCAGAGCTAAACCTGAGGTGGTGGGGACAGATAAACCTCTCGAAATGATGGATTTTGGTAGGATTTTTTAAATAATTGAAATAATGATAAATGGGCACATTATTTATCAGCAACACTCCTCCTGATGAAGCTGTTGTCGGTGAAACATGTTAAAGAAGACATTAGTGTAGCTGTTATGAAGAAAAATTACTCCAGATTCTCTGCTGCAATTGTGATGTAAAATAATATATTTTAATGCAATTTTGAGTGGATGTTAATAAAAAAAAAAAATATTTTTAAATGAATTGTATTATTCATCATCTTAAAAATCCCATACAGTGCTATGGTTTTATTTTTTATACATTGCTCAGATGCACCACTTCACAGGCATGTCAGGGCATGTAATGTAATAAAATTTTGTTAATGTTAATGTTTCTTTTTAACCGGTTCCCGACCAGCTCGCATACATTTACAGCTGCAGAGTGGCGCTGTCCCGCGAATTGCCGTCTACAAACGGCGGCTCGCTCTCGGGCCCGCTGTACTCTGCAGAAATGTGGCCGCAGCTCGGACGGACTCGATCTCTGCTGGCAAGGCGCAATTGCCTAGCAGAGGGGAAGAACCGGGAACCGCCGATGTAAACACGTCAGTGGGCATGCGAGAGACCTACTGATCCCTGCCACTGGGATCAGTTAGATCTGTTATGCCCCTGGCAGCTTAGCCCCCTCACAGTTAGAACACACCTAGGGAACACACTTAACCCCTAGATCGCCCCCTGCAGGTTAACCCCTTCACTGCCAATGACATTTACACAGTAATCAGTGGATATTAAAATTTTTGATCTCTGTATAAATGTCATTGGTCCCCAAAAAGTGTCAAAAATGTCCGACATGTCCCCTGCAATATCACAGTCCCGATAAAAATCGCAGATCACCTCCATTACTAGTAAAAAAAAAAATCGTAAAAATGCCAGAAATGAATTCTCATGGTTTGTAAACACTGCAATTTTTGAGCAAACCAATCAATAAATATTTTCCAAAAATATGAGGGGAAAAAAATCTGCCAAGACCGATGAATACATTTTTTTTTTTTTGGATATGTATTTTAGCAAAAAGTAAGAAATATTGTTTTTTTTGCAAAATTGTCGCAGTTTTTTTGTTTATAGCAATGATCAGAAATGACGCAGAGGGGTTCAAATACCACCAAAAGAAAGCTCTATTTGTTGGAAAAAAAGGACGCAAATTTTGTTTGGGTACAACATTGCACGACCGCGCAATTGTCAGTTAAAGCGACGTAGTGCCAAATCGCAAAAAGTGCTCTGGTCCTAACGTGGGAAATCCTTCCGGGGCTGAAGTGGTTAGCCAATGCTAAAATTGCTAATTTTTTTTTTTTTTTTGCTTTGGTGCATGTACCCCAGAGCAGTGCACAGCCACCAATGTCATGTGTTTGGCAATTCCTTGCTTATTGGCCCAGAAAATGGCAAGAACTGTTTTATGACATCTGGCTCCCATTGACTTCAATGCCTTCGGATTAAACACCCATACTTTAGTAATGTTTGCTGAACCCAGGTTTGGCTCATCACTAATATGAATTATTGCTCTGTGCGCACCAAGAAAACAGCAGGAATGCTTCATAAATGAGGATACAGTGAGTATGTAGTATTGTGTACAGCTAAGCTATTCAACTGGTAAAATGTCTAAATTCAAATCGTGCATGGATGACATCCGGCATGGATCCCCAATAAGATTATTGTGTTGATCTCAGGGATCCCTAATAAGGGTATTGTGTTGACCTTGGGATCCCCAATAAAGTTGTTGTGTTGACCTTAGGGATCCTGGCATACTTTCCACTCCTGTAATCCATTTGGTATCAGTTTCCACTAGGCAGGAGAAAGAGAGAGCACTCATATATGTAAATGGCCTACATGTGAATATCGGTACCGGTAATCAGTGGTGGCCAATGTTTGTTCATTCCATCCAACAAACCCATATCACATCAGTAAGCCTGAAGTTGATCACTGAGAGATACATTAATCTTATCGCTAGCGCAAGGGATATGGTGGCAGATCAGGGCAGTAGGGGGCTAGTACTGCCTGTATCTAATATATTCAGTTTAGCAAACCTGCAATGTGCAATATGTGTTTAATTATATAAATGCATACAGTACGGCAATGGGCCCATACAACTCAACATATAGAACTTTTTACAAAGATTTGCCTACAGTTGAAAGCACCCAAAACTTTCAACTGTACATTAAACATTCACTGCACATTCATCAGTTTAAACTTACTACAACTTTAAATGACTGGATTATAAATGTGGTGAATGTGAAGTGAATGTCAGTGTATCCCGCACAGTGAATCTGCCTTAATATACTTATGCCCTATTATCATTGCCCATACCAAATAATTAGATATAAGTAGGGATGGGCTGAACACACACCCTCCCCCCCCCCCCCCCAGTCCGGTTCACACCAGAACTTGCGAACAGGCAAAAAAAGTGTGCAAACACGCAGACCCAATTAAAACTAATGGGACTCGAACATGAAAAATCAAAAGTGCTAATTTTAAAGGATATAGTTATTACCCTAAAAATTGTATGGGGACCTGGGTCCTGCCCTAGATGACATGTATCAATGCAAAAAAAAGTTTTTTAATAGTTTTTTGAGGAGCAGTGATTTTAATAATGATTAAAGTGAAAAAATAAAAAAAAAATATTCCTTTACATATCATACCTGGGAGGTTCCCTTAGTATGCCTGTAAAGTGGCACATCTGTGTGATGTTTAGAACAGTGCCACCGCAAAATTACATTTGTAAAGGAAAAATTTTCATTTAAAATTGTTTGCGGCTGTAATGTATTGCCGGTTTCTGGCAATATAGATAAAAATCACCTAAAAAACATTGCATGGGGGCCCCCCCCAGTCCATACCAGGACCGTCGGGTCTGGTATGGATTTTAAGGGAATCCCGTGCCAAAATAAAAAAAATGACACGGGGCCCCCCCAAAGTCCGTACCAGGCGCTTCAGGTCTGGTATGGATTTTAAGGGGAACCCCACGCCACTTTTTTTTAAAAAAAGGGCATGGCTACCCCCAAAATCCATACCAGACTCTTATCCGAGCATGCAGCCTGGCAGGGCAGTAGGGGGGACGAGCGAGTGCCCCCCTTCCAAACCGTATCAGGCCATATTCCCTCAACATGAGGAGGGTGCTTTGGGGTCCCCCCAAAGCACCTTGTTCCCATGTTGATGGGGAGGAGGGCCTCATCCCCATAACCCTTGCCGATAGGTGTGGGAGTCTGTGGGCAGGGGGTTTATCGGAATCGGGAAACCCACTTTAATAATGGGGCCCCCAGATCTTGCCCCCCTTTGTGAATGAGTATGGGGTACATTGTACCCCTACCCATTCACCAAAAAAGGAGTGTAGTAGTGTTACAAAAAACAGTAAACAGTTTTTGACAAGTCCTTTATTAAGAAGGTCTTTCTTCCTCCGATCTTCCTCCGATCTTCCTCCATCTTCTTCCCTGCTTCTTGATCTGGTCTTCTGCTTCTTCTTTCGGTCTTCCTCCGCTTCTTCCTTCCTCTTGTCGTTGTCTTCTTCTTATTTCACCACCGCCGCTGCCGTGCCATCCAGAGGCGACTCGCAGAATGGACGGTCTTCAGTTTGTCACTTCAGGGGTCACTTAGTTACATCACTGGGTGGCCCCGCCCTTACCAATAAAATAACTGTCAAACTGAAGACCGCCCATTCTGCGAATCGCCACTGGATGGCACAGAAGTAGAAGAAGATGACAACGAGAGTAGGGAAGATGCAGAGGAAGACTGAAAGAAGGAGCAGAAGACCAGAACAAGAAGCGGGGAAGAAGATGGAGGAAGATTGGAGGAAGAAAAAGAAGACATTTTTAATAAAGGACTTGCAATGTACATGGGGGGGCGGGATCTGGGGGCCCCCTTATTAAGACTACATTGTATTAGTCTACACTGAATGCAGCGTATATATATATATATATATATATATATATATATATATATATATATGCAGTATCTCACAAAAGTGAGTACACCCCTCACATTTTTGTAAATATTTTATTCTATCTTTTCACGTGACAACACTGAAAAAATGACACTTTGCTACAATGTAAAGTAGTGAGTGTACAGCTTGTATAACAGTGTAAATTGGCTGTCCCCAAAAATTAACTCAACACACAGCCATTAATCTCTAAACTGCTTGTGAGATACAGTATATATATATATATATATATATATATATATATATATACATATTCTTACACTGCCTGAACTGACTCTATATATATATATATATATATATATATATATATATATATATACTATAAACTGTGTATATATATATATACAGTTGTGCTCACAAGTTTATGAGTTGATAAGTTTATAAGTTTCATAAGTGTATGGCAGAATTTATGATTTCTTGGCCATTTTTCAGAGAATGTGAATGATAACACAAAAACTTTTCTTTCTCTTACGTTCACTGACAGACGTAGCCCTTCATTGACAAGTGGGTTATATGCATATCCTACTATGAGTTGACTAGGCAAATAGAAAGAAAGCAAGCTGGCCCCTCCCAGGGGGCCGTCCTCTCTCTCCCATATGACCCCCCTGCTCTGCTTAGCATATCAGTTTTATTATGCCTAGTGCAAGGAGTTAGACCTGGCTCCCTTATGGGACCTGCAGTTCATCTTTTTTGCTACCGCTTTTTTATTTTTTTCAAGCTATCTGATGACTGCTATCAAGAAGCCGGCTGGGGCATAGAGGATAGCTAGAATCCTGCACCCTCCCCAGCACGGCCAACCGATGCGAGCTAGTCCTAGCCTTGGTGGAGCCCGCCGCATATTTCCCGTTCCGTGCGGGCGGCCAGTGGGTGACCCCCACTTGCGCCCGGTGACCGTCGGACTGGTGAGTGACCCCCTCTCTTCCCTCCTAGGGGCGCGGAGGGGGGTGCTGGGCGTATTTTAGCGATTTGGCCGACGGTGGAGGGTGTTCGCTGGGCTAGTGTCCCCCCTGGGTGTCCTCGCCCCCCTCCTACACCCCCTCCCCCCTCTCCCCGCACCGCACCCCACGCGCTCATACTACCATGCGGCGATCCGCCACCATTTTGCGGCGGATAGCCACCATTTTGCCGTAGCCGTGGGCATTTTGCTGAGAGTTTCCCTCTAGTGCTGAGCGGCGGCCATTTTGCCGTAGTCGCGGCCTGTATTACAGGCTTGACCTCTTGTGAACGTTTTCGGCGGCCATATTGGATGTCCCTGGAGAGTAAAAAAACTGCCGTTTTGCTTCCTCTTTCACTTGGGACAGAGCGGGTGACTACAAGCGGCGCAGGCTTCTTGATTGGTGGTCCTTAAGCACTCCTGCTGGGAGCAGCGCTTGTGAGGCACAAACTGCAAGAATAGCTGGGCTCTCCCTGGGGTGCTGGTAGCGGTGGGTGCAGTCCTCCTGGGGTCTCCATGGCGTTCTGTGGGGTGGCGGTGGGGCTGCATTGTGGGGGTGTCAGGTCATTTTCTATTTTGACTGTCAGTTCCGGTGGTACGATGGCAGATGACTCTGCGGGTCCTTCTGAGGAGGAGTCAGCGGCGGCGCAACCTGGGCTGGGGACCCTGGTGTCCCTGGACCAGCTGAGAGCAGTATTTGGGGAATTTTTTCCCCGGGTGGGGCCGAGCAGCACTCTGGGGGCCCCTAAAAAGCGTCCGCCTCCCCCTTGTTCCTCAGCGGAAGAGTCAGAACCGGAAATGGCTTCAGGGTCACGGGGAGCCCCGTGGAACTCTCAGAAGGCGAGCTAGTCCCCTTGGACAGCGAAGAGGACCAGGGGGCCTCGGTTGCATGCGAAAAGGCGCTGGTGGCTGCACTGATTACTAATATCCGTGCGTCCTTGCCACTGGACCAAGCAGGGGAGTCGCAGGTGTCCGCATACGTCTGTGGGTCTGCTAGGCCACCCAGGTCACCTAAGGCTTATCCTTATGATCAATTTTTTGACCACCTGGTCTATCAGGAATGGTAGCGTCCGCAGAATTCCTTCGCCCTACCTAAACGCTTCGCTATACGCTATCCCTTTGAGGATAGTTTTGTGAAGAATTGGGCATCCCCCGCAGTGGACCCTCCGGTGGCTCGCCTGAACAAGGCAACGACCATTCCTTTGGAAGGGTCTCCCTCTTTAAGGACCCAGCCGATAGGCGGACGGAGGCGGTGTCAAAGGCACTTTTCCTGTTGGCAGGATCTGCCATGAGGCCGGCCGTGGCATCGGCCATGGAGGCGCAATATCTGTCTGAGTGTATGACGGAGCTGCAGAATGATTTGGAATGTGGCAGGATGCTTGAGGCGTCACAGAGAGCAGACCATTTGTTTCAGGGTCTTCGGTACCTGTGTGATGCAGCTCTGGACCTGCTTCCCATGTTGTCAAAAATGTCTGTTTTTGCAGTCATTATCAGACGAGTACTCTGGTTACGTTCGTGGTCGGGTGACCACGCGTCCAAGAAGGGTCTTGCGGATCTTCCCTTTCAGGGTGGTCGTCTCTTTGGACCACAGTTGGATGAAATCATCAAGGATTTCACTGGAGGGAAGAGTACTTTTCTTCCGGAGCCCAGACGGCGGGAGTTCTGCCGCAAGCAGGGTCCTGCCTCTTCGGGTCAGAAGAGGTTTTTTCATGCCCCTGGTGCAGCGGGCAAGGGGTCGGGGCCCGGCAAGCCTGCCGCAGGGGCCGGTAAATGACCCTGGCAAAGCAAGAATGAAAAGACAGAGGACAAGTCCTCCTCTGCATGGTGGGTTGCCCCCACCCGAACTTCGGGTGAGGGGATGTCTTCTGGGGTTCGCAGACAGGTGGACTGCCCGCATTTCTGACCGGTGGGTGCAGGAAGTGGTGTCCTCCGGGTACAGGATAGAGTTCAGCACTCTATCCCCAGACAGGTTCTTCCCATCGAACTTGAGACTTCCTCAGGGGCGTCGGGAGGCCCTCCTAAGGGCTGTTCAGGCACTCTCTGACCAGGGATGATCGTGCCAGTACCTCAGTTGGAAAGGTTTCACGGTTTCTACTCCAACCTATTCGTGGTCCCCAAAAAATGGGGGGTGGGTTAGGCCAGTTCTGGACCTGAAGGTGCTAAACCACTTTGTGAAAGCACAAAAATTAGGATGGAATCTGTTTGTTCAGTCGTGGCCGCCCTGCACCGAGGGGATTTCATGGCGTCCCTGGATATCAGGGATGCGTACCTCCATGTTCCCATTTGTCTCCGGCACCAGCGCTTCCTGCGATTTGCGGTGGGAGATCTTCATTACCAATTCGTGGCACTTCCCCTGGGTCTGGCCTCGGCTCCTCAGGTGTTCACCAAGCTGGTGGCCCCGGTGCTGGTGCTACTGAGGCAGGGAGGCATTGCTGTGGTAGCATACCTAGACGACCTGCTCCTGAGAGCGGAGTCTGCTTCGGCTCTGGAGGAGAACGTGGCTATCACCATGACCTCGTTAAAGAACTTCGGCTGGCTGATCAATCTTCAGAAGTTGACAGTGACACCGTCCTGTCGCCTGGAGTACATGGGTCTGATTCTGGACATGGAGCAGGCAAAGGTGTTCTTACCTCCAGCCAAGTTACTGACACTGCAAGCAGCGGTGCGAACCCTGCTGTCACGCCGGTGGTCCTCCTTACGGTTTTGTATGCGGGTGTTGGGGCTTATGGTTTCAGCCTTCGAGGCGGTACCCTATGCCCAGAGTCACACTCGGCTCCTTCAACGAGCGATTCTGTCTCGGTGGGACAAGTCTCCACTGTCCTTAGACCAGCTGATCAGATTGGATCCTCAGACCAGAGTGTCGTTGACCTGGTGGCTTCGGGCCCCGGCTCTGACGTTGGGGAAGTCTTTTCTTCCCCTGAATTGGTCAATAGTCACGACGGACGTCAGCCTATCAGGCTGGGGGGGGGTCCTGGGGCAGCTGTCTGCTCAGGGCTGTTGGTCGGCGCAGGAATCTCGCCTTCCGATCAATGTGCTGGAGCTGAGGGCGATCAGGCTCTGCCTCTCCCACTGGACGGTAAGGTTGCATGGCCTCCCAGTTCGGGATCAGTCGGAAAACGCCACGGCAGTGGCGTATGTGAACCATCAGGGCGGAACGAGGAGCTCGGCAGTGGCTGCGGAAGTGGCTCTCATTCTGCGATGGGCAGAACTTCATGTGCCGGCAATTTCCGCCATTTACATTCCGGGCGTAGAGAATTGGCAGGCAGACTTTCTCAGTCGCCAGACATTGGATCAGGTGGAATGGTCCCTACATCCAGAAGTGTTCCGCCAGATTTGCCACAAGTGGGGCACGCCAGATGTGGACCTCATGGCATCTCGATTCAATCACAAGGTGAAAACTTTTGTGTGCAGGACGAGAGACCCGCTGGTGGCCGCCACGGACGCGCTGGTAGCGCCTTGGTGTCGGTATTGACTTCTGTACGCGTTTCCTCCCATCAAGCTTCTACCGTGGCTACTGCGCATGGTGGAAGCGGAGGGGATTCCGACAATCCTGGTGGCTCCGGATTGGCCTCCGCGTCCTTGTTACACCGACGTGGTGCGAATGGTGGCAGATGTTCCCTGGCGCCTTCCGCTGCGCGAAGATCTGTTGTCTAAGGGACCCATCTTGCACCCTGCTTTACCCTCGCTGGCTTTGACGGCTTGGCTATTGAGTCCCAGGTGTTGAGGGATAGGGGTGTCGCTGACTCCGTGATCCCTACCATGCTTAAAGCGTGCAAGTGTACTACGCGCAAGATTTATCATCGCACCTGGAAGGCATATATTGCTTGGTGCGAGGCGGAAGGTTGGAACCCCCGCTCTTATGTTGTGTCCCGGGTGCTGGCTTTTTTGCAGCAGGGCCTGGATAAAAAGTTGGCATTGAGTACTCTCAAGGGTCAGATTGCGGCTCTGGCGATTCTCTTTCAGCGGCCTTTGCGTCACTTTCGTTGATTCGTACATTTGTAAAGGGTGTACGCCATGTGGCTCCTCAGGTACGGTTGCCTATGGCACCGTGGGATTTGAATTAGGTGCTTTCTGTACTGCAGAAACCGCCATATGAGAAAATCAGGGATATTCCCTTGCAATTGCTGTCGCAGAAGGTGGCCTTCTTGGTGGCCATTACATCCGCTAGGCGGGTATTTGAGTTGGCAGCGTTGTCCTGCAAGTCTCCTTACTTGGTCCTTCACAAGGACAAGGCAGTCTTGCGCCTTTCTCCTTCGTTTCTACCGAAGGTGGTTTCTTCTTTTCAAATTAATGAAGATATTGTTCTTCCTTCGTTATGTCCGCATCCATCGCATCCTAAGGAATTTGAGTTACATTCATTGGATGTCGTGAGGGCTTTGCGGGTGTATTTGGCGGCTACAGCTTCCTTTCGGAAGTCTGACGCGTTGTTTGTGCTGACGGATGGTCCGCGCAAAGGATTGGCGGCCTCCTCGGCTACTGTTTCTCGTTGGATCAGACAGACTGTGACCCATGCATATTCTGTTCGGGGCAAGGTTCCCCCTTTTCCGGTCACGGCTCATTCCACCAGGGCTGTTAGCACTTCCTGGGCTTTCAGATACCAGGCTTCGGTGTCACAGGTGTGCAAGGCGGCTACTTGGGCCTCGGTGCACACGTTTACTAAGCTTTATAAAGTTGATGTGTCAGCATCTTCGGATGCTGCTTTTGGCTGTAAAATTTTACAGGCGGCAGTGTAGGCGCGACTGGCGCCTCCTGAGAGAATTCTGTTTGGGTACAGTTGTTGTCGTTTACCCACCCCTCTTTACTGACACAGCTTTGGGACATCCCCACTTGTCAATGAAGGGCTGTGTCTGTCAGTGAACGTAAGAGAAAAAGGAGTTTTATTAAAACTTACCGTAAAATCCTTTTCTCTGAGTTCACTGACAGACGCAGCACCCGCCCTCTGTGGTGCATTTGTACGGCTTGTTATGAACTGATATGCTAAGCAGAGCAGGGGGGTTATATGGGAGAGAGAGGATGGCCCCCGGGAGGGGACAGCTTGCTTTCTTTCTATTTGCCTAGTTAACTCCTAGTAGGATGTGCATATAACCCACTTGTCAATGAAGGGCTGCGTCTGTCAGTGAACTCAGAGAAAAGGATTTTATGGTAAGTTTTAATAAAATCCCTTTTTCACTCATGGTTAGTGTTTGGCTGAAGCCATTTATTATCAGTCAACTGTGTTTACTCTTTTTAAAACATAATGACAACAGAAACTACCCAAATGACCCTGATCAAACGTTTACATATCCTGCTGATTTTGGCTTGATAACATGCACACAAGTTGACGCAAAGGGGTTTGAATCGCTATTAAAGGTAACCTGTGATCTGTTTGTTTATAATTAGTGTGTGTGTATAAAAGGTCAATGAGTTTCTGGACTCCTGACAGACCCTTGCATCTTTCATCCACTGCTGCACTGACGTTTCTGGATTCTAAGTCATGGGGAAAGCAAAAGAATTGTCAAAGGATCTGCGGGAAAAGGTAGTTGAACTGTATAAAACAGGAAGGGGATATAAAATGAAATCCAAGGAATTGAGAATGCCAATCAGCAGTGTTCAAACTCTAATCAATATTTTTTTTCTCAATTCTCAATTCCTTGGATATCTTTTTATATTCCTTTCCTGTTTTATACAGTTCAACTACCTTTTCCCACAGATCCTTTGACAATTCTTTTGCTTTCCCCATGACTCCAAAAACTTCAGCGCAGCACTGGATGAAAGATGCAAGGGTCTGTCAGGAGTACAGAAACTCTTTCACCTTTTATACACACACACACTAATTACAAGCAAGCACATCACAGGTGAGGATGGTTACCTTTAATAGCCATTCAAACCCCTTTGTGTCAACTTGTGTGCATGTTATCAGGCTAAAATCACCAGGGTATGTAAACGTTTGATCAGGGTCATTTGGGTAGTTTCTGTTGTCATTATGAATTAAAAAGAGTAAACACAGTTGATTGATAATAAATGGCTTCAGCCAAACACTAATCATGAGTGAAAGAAATTTTTTTGTGTTATCATTCATATTCTTTGAAAAATTGATGGCAAGATGAATGCAGTATGTTATCAAAAAATACTGGAGGAACATTTGCATTCATCAGCCAGGAAGCTGAGACATACTTGGAGAATCCAACATGACAATGATCCAAAACACAAGGCCAAGTCGACCTGTCATTGGCTACTGCAGAATAAAGTGAAGGTTCTGGAGTGGCCATCTTAGTCTCCTGACCACAATATCATTGATCCACTCTGGGGAGATCTCAAACGTGCAGTTCGGGCAAGACAGCTCAAGAATTTCCAGGAACTGGAGGCTTTTTACCAAAAAGAATGAGCAGCTTTACCATCTGAGAAGATAAAGAGCCTCACCCACTAATACCACAAAAGACTTCAGGCTGTCATTGATGTCCAAGGGGGCATGGTATTAAGAACTGGGGTATGTAAACTTTTCATCAGGGACATTTGGGTAGTTTCTGTTGTCATGATTTAGCACAGTTGATTGATAAAAAATGGCTTCAGCCAAACACTAACCATGAGTGAAAGAAATGTTTTTGTGTTCTCTGTCATATTCTCTGAAAATAGCCAAGAAATCATAAATTCTGCCAGGGTATGTGAACTTATGAGCACAACTGTATATATTCTTACATTGCCCGAACTGAATCTATATACTATACGCTGAATGAGCTTTGTATATAGTCTACACAGATTGCAGTGTATATTTATATATACATATATATATACTTACACTGCCTGAACTGACTGTATATACTATACACTGAATGAGCAGTATATATAGTTTACACTGAATGCAGCATATATATACTGTATATATATATATATATACTGTATGCTGTATATATATATCCTTACACTGCCTGTATATAGGCTACAATGCCTGCATATAGTCTACACTGAATGCAGTGTATATATATATATATATACTGTATATACTCGGGTATAAGTCGAGTTTTTCAGCACATTTTTTGTGCTGAAAAAGACCCCCCTCGGCTTATACTCGAGTCAGTGTCTGTGGGTGATCAGTAGTTTCACATTAAACAGAGCCGTGCTGCTTCTAAGAGCCGTTCTGTGCTTTGTAACTGTGACTAAACACATTGGAATGTAGAGAATGCTGAGAGAGGTGTCAGATTCTCAGCTTGATGTCGGGAGGTGGGCGGGACAAGCTTATGTTAGCTGTTCAGTCCCGCCCACCTCCTGATCTCAGTGAAGAGCTGCAGCTCTCTCTCAGCATTCTCTACATTCCAATGTGTTTAGTCACAGTTACAAGCACAGAACGGCTCTTAGAAGCAGCACAGCTCTGTTTAATGTGAAACTACCTTACTCATCCCTTATGCGTTTTGGTTACAGTCTCTGTGTCCTGGCTAAAATCCCTGTGTCCTGGCTAATATCCCTGTGTTCTGGCTAAAATCCCTGTGTTCTGGCTAAAATCCCTGTGTCCTGGCTAAAATCCCTGTGTTCTGGCTCCCTGTCCCTGTGTTCTGGCTGCTGCATTTCCCACCCTAGGCTTATACGCGGGTCAATAAGTTTTCCCATATTTTTTGGGCAAAAGTAGGGGGTCGGCTTATACACTGGTCGACTTATACACGAGTATATATATATATATATATATATATATATATATATATATATATACAGTATCTCACAAAAGTGAGTACACCCCTCACACTTTTCATGTGATAACACTGAAGAATTGACACTTTGCTACAATGTAAAGTAGCAAGTGTACAGCTTGTATAACAGTGTAAATTTGCTGTGCCCTAAAATAACTCAATACACAGCCAATAATGTCCAAACCGCTGGCAACAAAACTAAGTACACCCCTAAGTGAAAACGTCCAAATTGGGCACAATTATCCATTTTCCCTCCCTGGTGTCATGTGATTTGTTAGTGTAACAAGGACTCAGGTGTGAATGGGGAGCAGGTGTGTTAAATTTGGTCTTATCGCTTTCACTCTCTCATACTGGTCACTGGAAATTCAACATGGCACCTCATGGCAAAGAACTCTCTGAGGATCTGAAAAAAAGAATTGCTGCTCTATAAAAAGATGATCTAGACCAGGGATCCTCAAACTACAGCCCTCCAGCTGTTGCAGAACTACACATCCCATGAGGCATTGTAAAACTCTGACATTCGCAGACATGACTAGGCATGATGGGAATTGTAGTTCCTGAACAACTGGAGGGCCATAGTTTGAGGACCCCTGATCTAGACTATAAGAAGATTGCCAAGACCCTGAATCTGAGCTGCTGCACTGTGGCCAAGACCATGCAGTGGTTTAACAGTACAGGCTCCACTCAGAACAGGCCTCGCCATGGCCGACCAAAGAAGTTGAGTGCACGTGCTTAGCATCATATCCAGAGGTTGTCTTTAGGAAATAAACATATGAGTGCTGCCAGCATTGCTGCAGGGGTGGGGGTGAGCCTGTCAGTGATCAGACCATATGCCGCACACTGCATCACATTGGTCTGCATGGCTATCATCCCAGAAGTCAGCCTCTTCTAAAGATGATGCACAAGAAATCCCGCAAACATTTTGCTGAAGACAAGCAGACTAAGGACATGGATTACTGGAACTATGTCCTGTGGTCTAATGAGACCAAGATAAACTTATTTGGTTCAGATGGTGTCAAGCATGTGTGGCGGCAACCAGGTGAGGAGTACAAAGACAAGTGTGTCTTGCCTACAGTCAAGCATTGTGGTGGGATTGTCATCGTCTGGGGCTGCATGAGTGCTGCCAGCACTGGGGAGCTACAGTTCATTGAGGGAACCATGAATGCCAACATGTACTGTGATATACTGAAGCAGAGCATGATCCCCTCCCTGCAGAGACTGGGCCGCAGGGCAGTATTCTAACATGATAACGACCCCAAACACACCTCCAATAGGATAAAGGTGATGGACTGGCTAAGCATTTCCCCAGACCTAAACCATATTGAGTATCTGTGGGGCATCGTCAAAGGTGGAGGAGCACAAGGTCTCTAACATCCACCAGCTCCGTGATGTCGTCATGGAGGAGTGGAATAGGAAGCCAGTGGTAACCAGTGAAGCTCTGGTGAACTCCTTGCCCAAGAGGGTTAAGGCAGTGCTGCAAAATAATGATGGCCACACAAAATATTGAAACTTTGGACCCAATTTGGACATTTTCACTTAGGGGTGTAATCACTTTTGTTGCCAACAGTTTAGACATTAATGGCTGTGTGTTGAGTTATTTTGAGAGGACAGCAAATTTACACTGTTATACAAGCTGTACACTCACTACTTTACATTGTAGCAAAGTGTCATTTCTTCAGTGTTGTCACATGAAAAGATGTAATAAAATATTTACAAAAATGTGAGGGGTGTACTCACTTTTGTGAGATACTGTATATATTACGCTGTATGTATATTTTCTTACACTTCCTGTATATAGGCTACACTAAATCTATATACTACACTGACTGTACTGACTGTATATACTCTACACCAGCGGCGGCTGGTGCATAAGGGGCGCTTGGGGGCCGCCTCCCCACCACTAACAAGTAAAAAAAAAAAAAAAGTCAGCACGGCCCCCCTGCAGGTGGCACCGGTACATTGACTTTTCTTTTTTTTTTCCTCGGCTCCTTGCTGTCAGCTGACAGCAAGTAGTGAGCCGATTGGTCAGCCATTAAAGTCTATGTGTGTGCGTTGAACAAACGCACACACATAGTTTGATTGGCTGCCCCCTGAGCCATCAGAGCCAATGACTCTCTGTCATTGGCTGCTGTGGGCAGGGGGCGGGACTGTGGCAGACATGCTGCCTGTGTGATTACTCACACAGGCGCAGCACTCCACGGCGTTTCAGTCCCGAGCTGCTCAGCATGCTGACTGCAAGCCGAACTCTGCATAGACCTGGCCTGCCTGCTATTAGATAGGGTAAGTGCTTCGTTGGGGGGGGTCACTCTGTATGCCCTATCTGATGCTCTGTATGCCCTATCTGATGCCCTGTATGCCCTATCTGATGCTCTGTATGCCCTATCTGATGCCCTGTATGCCCTATCTGATGCCCTGTATGCCCTATCTGATGCTCTATATGCCCTATCTGATGCCCTGTATGCCCTATCTAATGCACTGTATGCCCTATCGGATGCCCTGTATGCCCTATCTGATGCTCTGTATGCCCTATCTGATGCCCTGTATGCCCTATCTGATGCACTTCATGCCCTATCTGATGCCCTGTATGCCCTATCTGATGCCCTGTATTCCCTATCTGGTGCTCTGTATGCCCTATCTGGTGCTCTGTATGCCCTTTCTGGGACCCTGTATACCCTATCTGGTGCCCTGTATGCCCTATCTGGTGCTCTGTATGCCCTATCTGGGGCTTTGTATACTGCTATATGGTGACTCTGTATACTGCTATCTGGTGATGCTGGGCTGTATACTCCTGACACAAGGGGTGGAAACTATAAGGGGTGGGGCTTTTGAGAAGTGGGAGGGGTCAAAAGGAAGGGCAGGGTCTGGCTCCCCCCCATCCTAAAATTTCACTAACTTACACTGCTCACTGCCTGCACTGCCTGTATATACTCTTTACATTAGATCTATATACTACACTGCCTACACGCCTCTAATTAAACTAGCTAAATGTTCAGGTCTCTCTCCACTTTCACAGCAATATATACGGCCGCTGTGCAAACAGCCTTATATAGTGTGGGACGTGGACTGAGACCCCTGAGCCATGATTGACCAAAGGCACCCTACCTTTTAGCCAATCATGGCTCTCACAGCAGAAAGCACTGTGATTGGCCAAAGCATGCAGGTCATGTGCATGCTTTGGCCAATCAGCGTGTGTCATTCCCCGCGGTCTCGCACTGCATTATGGGATGCTCGAATTTGGAGCGTACACCCCATAATGTTCAGGATTCGCCAAACAGACGAACACCCGGTGTTCTAGTCAAACTTACGTTTGACTCGAACATTGGGACCATCCCTAGATATAAGTGGTTACTAGTGCATGTTACTGAATAAAAGTGCATCCCCATACAAGTGGACCTTTACCCCTGCACTAAAAATCACATCAGCATGTAGCTCTGCATGCTGATTTGAAATAATTTTACAGCCATTTTCTAAAATAAATTTATTGGCCATTATTTACCGTTGAAGGTTCACCACTTCTTTGTCTTCAGAGGCACTGGTGACATATCCAGGGCCTCACAGATGCTGCCTTGGAAGGCTACATCATCAGTGCCTTTCAGGGAGATTTTGTTTCTTAAAATATAAGTAAAGGCAAAACTTTATTTTAGTTTCAGGTAATGTGGAAAGGGATTAGAACACCGCGTCAGGTTTTTATTGATGTCTGTGCCCCTGTTAAGCCTGGTACACACGGGCCGAATGTTGGGAGACATTGGGCGGTTAAAAAAAAATGGCCAACATTCAGCCCGTGTGTATGTCAGACAAGCATGCTGAAAAACCAGCAGCCGACAGACTCCTTATCATGACTCGCAGCCAATGGCAGAGAGCGCTAATCGGAGTGTTCTGGTGGTAATGGGGGAGGAGCATCGGTGGGGGGAGATTGCTGCACTTACTTTGCATAGTTAGTACAGTGGCTCAGACCGAAGCTGACAGATTTTTTTCCCTCAACCCGCTGGGTTGAACGAAAAAAAAACTCATAGCGTGTACCAGGTTTTCGGAAGATTCACTCTCTATAGTGGCCTTGTTCACTGTCATCACTAAGAGTGAAAGTGAAAGAAAATACCACATTTTGGGTTCTCATCCGAACAGGGCTAGAGGGAAAATCTTCTAGTGGGCACATTAGTTGTGGTGACCCTGGTGAAAACCAAGGATACCCTCTTGCTTCCTGTTTTGGCTATGAGATAGCAAATTAAAGGAAATCTCCCTAATGGGACACAAAAAAATATTACTACATCCATAAATGAAAAAAAGTTTTGACTTCAGTTTTACTTTAACTGTGAGTCTTTGTAGAAAACCCTTTCCTTTACCCCCCAGCAGAGCAATGCGGTGCATATGTGAGATGAGGCACTTGATGTCATCAGTGGTCTGGCAGAGAAGGATGCTGTCAGCCGACAATTAGTTTTTTTTTTTTTAAATGGGATTGTAGGTTACTGAATGGCAGGAGACACTGAGCGATTTGACTGAGAAAACCATACGAGGAGAAGGCTTGTAATCACTGCTAACTTTATTAGTTTTCGTTAATAGAATGTATTTAGGTAGTCAAGTTTATTAAGGAATGAAGGTGTCATTTTAAAGCAAGTGAAATGCAAGCTAGAAGGAGATCAATTGCTGGTCAAGTCCACCTATCAATAAATTCTAAATGATCTCAGAAGTGTTTCAAACTGATGTCAAACTAAAGCCATCGACATAAGCACTTAGGCTCGGTTCACCCTTATGTGGTGCGGGAAACATCGCGGTCTGTGCACATTTCCCGCACCACAATACCCTTGCGATCTTCTGCAGGTATCAATACAAAGCTAATGACACTTCAAATGCAGGTGGCAAATGCAGTGCATTTGCCTGCACCGGATTGTATGGTACAATACGACCATACGATCCGGTTCGGTGCGGCTCTAAACAAGGTGCATGCACTTCTTTAGTGCGATGTGGTGCAATTTGAGCCCATTCAAAACTAATGGGCTCAAATTGAGCCACACTAAATCACATGTGAATTGCACAGGAATACAGTAAGGTTCCTGTGTGTTTCACACGTAGTGTACAATGTGAACTGAGCCTTACTGTTTATAAAAATAAACCCCTTTGAACCCCTAAGTATGCATATTTCATACTGCATCTGAGGGCCCTCTGGGGAAGCTGACAACCACTGTAGAAGTTGGTGTTATGACAGTGATAGCCGCGATCTTCTCGGTCCTGTACTAAGCAGCTTGCCTTTTGCACACTGACAAAAGGGAACCGCTCGCTTGGCATTTAAATGAATACAAGGCATTCTCTGAATGGACTAGGTGGAGAGGATGAATTGGGATGCCATAATCTTCACCTTCCAGGCACATGACCTGGAAGATTGTGGCAATCACTATAGTAGCAACGATTACTACAGTGATCCAGTGGTCCCTCAGGTATGAGATATGCAAACTTTTA
>BLSH010466739.1:598794-620918 GCA_018402905.1 Glandirana rugosa | reverse complement strand
CCACCACACTAAATCACATGTGAATTGCACAGGAATACAGTAAGGTTCCTGTGTGTTTCACACGTAGTGTACAATGTGAACTGAGCCTTACTGTTTATAAAAATAAACCCCTTTGAACCCCTAAGTATGCATATTTCATACTGCATCTGAGGGCCCTCTGGGGAAGCTGACAACCACTGTAGAAGTTGGTGTTATGACAGTGATAGCCGCGATCTTCTCGGTCCTGTACTAAGCAGCTTGCCTTTTGCACACTGACAAAAGGGAACCGCTCGCTTGGCATTTAAATGAATACAAGGCATTCTCTGAATGGACTAGGTGGAGAGGATGAATTGGGATGCCATAATCTTCACCTTCCAGGCACATGACCTGGAAGATTGTGGCAATCACTATAGTAGCAACGATTACTACAGTGATCCAGTGGTCCCTCAGGTATGAGATATGCAAACTTTTATTATATCAAGATGGGCCAACGTAACTATGCATTACAGATCATTCCTGGAATTCAGCTTTAAAGTGACACTAAACTGGTTCTCTCATAGTGAGCCAAGAGTCAATGAAATGAAGGTTGCAATAAGATTGTGGAAGAACATAAAAACACCCAGAGTGGTGGACCAGATCACCGCCAAAATGATGAAAACTGGGGGGGAGACATCCTGCTGCAAAGGCTTCACTTTCTCCTGACACTCTTCTTATGCATTGAATGAGTACCATCAGCATGGAAGAAAGCCATCATCATGCCTATCCCAAAGAAAGGCAATAGCCAGGAATATAAAACCTGCAGTGGAATCAGCCTTCTTGACAAGGTGATTATTAAAATCTTACGATCAAGGTTGCAGAAACAGCATGATCAGACCAGCTGAGAAGAGCCAGCAGGATTTAGGCCATATCAGGGCTGAATTGATCAAATATTAAGTATTCATCAACTAGTGGAGGAAAGGATTAGGTGTGGAAAGCGAACCACCTTTGTCTTCCTAGATTTCAAATTCATATTTTACTGTGCTCACTGGCCCTCTCTATAAAGAGCATTGGAGAGAAAGCACATTCCGCTGATCCTTATCCAACTTCTCCAAACATCATACAAGGACTTAACCAGCAGCGTGTGGATTTGGAACTATCCAATGAATTTCCTATCCAAACTGGGACCTGCCAAGGTCATGTTTCTTCAACCCTATTTTTCAATATTGTGATCAACACCATTATGGAGAAAGCATTTGAGGACAGACACTCAAAGCACAAAGCACTCAAGTTTTGCTCTGGAGAAGGGGTTATAGCCCTACGAAACACATCACCTGGTTTACAACGCTTGTTTCTAATTGGTTCATTGTGTTGAAGATCTTTCCAATTTTGTAGTTTACATACAATGCTGTTATATTCATTGTTTTTGTGAATATGCACTCTTTTATCTTAAATAAGGTGCTATCGGTAATGCACTGGGCCTTTGCGCCCTTTGTTTTTATCTGCTGAGCACTTGCCCAATCTAAGGAGGGCTGCATTGGCTCTATGCACTGGTCCAGTCTGTGTATTGATGGTAACCATCTGTGGTTAGCACTCAGTCTGGTCTTTATGGAATCCCCCAGTGCTGTGGTGTCAAGTCATTATCTTGATGGGGTCCTTTACCATGATGTCTACATCTTTCAATCTTATGGCCTAAGAATCAAAGCGGATAAAACTAAAGTGATAACTACAGATTTTGTACAATGCAGTTTTGGTAAATAACCCCCATAAATTCCTCTGGTGAGAGCGACCTGTCCATAGGAGGATTCAGTGAGCATCACCTATCCAAAGAAATAAATCAGAAAAAAATCAATCATTTATAGAAGTTTCTATGGCCACTAATAGATTGATTATTCTTATCAGAAGATTTTACAGTTTTACACTATGTGACGACCCTTTTCTTCCTTTATATCATATCTGTGAGTGAGAGGGAAGGAGAAATACCAATCAACAAAAGAGAAAAACCCAATAAGATGATTTCAACGCTTTTCCTGTTTGTATCCAATGAACGGACCCTTCACAATGTGTACACTCATGTCTTACTAGGCTCCTATAATGTGGAGTCTAGTCATCTGGTAAGCGCACATCTTTTATTAATCACGGTGGAAGGTGCACTTTGGGTGTTTATGACTTCTGCTACTTCATAAAGTCACAATATCATAGATTTTTTCATATGTTATGGACACTTCATGGATTGTTCACTATATTTATTACTGATTCTTTTTTTATTATTCATTTTACATTAGCGCAGCATTCGTTTTGTTTTTTGTTTTACACAAAGTGTTCTGTTGTGTGATTGCCAGCTGCTTTTTTGTTTTCTTATTAACACTTCTCACCTGTGCAATAATCATTTTTCTTAATCATTTATCAAAGCATGTGTGGCCACCAGTAGACTGATTATTCTCATCAAAAGAGATTGATTAGAAAAAAATTATAATTTTGCAAAGTGTGTAGGGCCACCAATGGATTGATTATTCCCTGTCAGAAGATATTGATCTGAAAAGAAATCAAACATTTATTGAAGCATGTAAGGTCACCAGTAGATTGAGTATTCCCATTGACATATTTTGGAAAAAAAACTTCATCATTTATCAGTGTGTATGACCAAAAATAGACTAATTATTCATAATTCAGAAGAGATTGTTTGGAAAATAAAAAACGATAATTTATTGAAGCATATATGCCCGCCAATAGATTGATTATTCAGTTGGAAGAGATTGATCTGAAAAGAAATCGAGCATTTATCAGAGCATGTATTGCCACTAATATTGATTATTCCTATTGAAAGAGATTGATCAGAAAAAAATCAATAATTTATGAAAGTATATATGGCCATCAATATATTGATTATTCACCTTGAAGAGATCAATCAGATAAGAAATCTATTATTTATTGAAATGTCTGTGGCCACCAATAGATTGATTATTCCCTTCAGAAGGAATCAATTGTAAATAAATCAGTCATTTATTATTGTGTGTATGGCCATTAATAAATTGATTATTGCCATTGGAAGAGATTGATCTGAAATTAAATTGATTATTTAACAAAGTGGGCATCACCACCAATAGAATGGTTATTCATATTGAAAGCAATTGATCAAAAAAATATTGATCATTTATGGAAGCATGAATGGCTATTAATAGATTGATTATTCCCGTAGGAAGATATTGATAAAAATAAAATAATCAATCATTTATCAAAGCATGTATGGCCACCAGTAGATTATTACCATGGGAAGAGATTGATAGGTAAAGTAATTGGTCATTTCTTAAATGATGTAGGGCCAACAATAGATTGATTAATACCTTCAGAAGGTATTGGTCTGAAAATAAATCAAACATTTTTTGATCATGTAAGGTCATCAATAGGTTGATTATTCCCATTGGAAGAGATATGTTTGGAAAAAAATGATCATTTATCAGAGTGTGAATGACCAACAATAGATTAATTATTCCTATCAGAAGAGATTGATTATATGATTTTATGAAAATAAAAAACGATAACCTATTGAAGCATGTATATCCACCAATAGATTGATTATTCAGTCGGAAGAGATTGATCGGAAAAGAAATTGAGCATTTATCAAAGCATATATTGCCACCAATAGACTGATTATTCCTGTTGGAAGAGATTGATTGTTAATGAAATTAATCTTTTTATTTTAGCGTGTATGGTCACCAATGGATTGATTATTCTCTTCAGAAGAGATTGATCAGAAAGAATTTGATCATTTATTAAAGCATGTGTTGCCACCAATAGATTAATTATTCTTATCAGAAGAGATCGATCAAAAAAGAAATTGATTATTTATTAAAGAGTGTAAGGCCCTCAATAGATTGATTATTCAGTCAGAAGAGATTCATCAGAAACGGAATCAAGCATTTATCAAAGCATGTATTGCCACCAATAGATTTATTATTCCTATCAGAAGAAATTGATTGGAAAAGAAAGCGATTATTTTATCGAAGTGTGTATGGCCACCATTAGAGTGATTATTCTTGTCAGAATAGATTAATCAAAAAGAAATTAATTTTTTTACTGAAGCATGTATGGCCAAAAATAGATTGATTATTCTCATCAGAAGAGATTGATCAGAAAAGAAAATGATCATTTTTTAAAGTGAGTAAGGCCATCAATAGATTGATTATTCGCCATTGAAGAGATTGATCGAGAAAGATATCATTCTTTTATCAAAGCACATATGGCCATAAATAGACTGATTACTCCCATCAGAAGAGATTGATTGGAAGTCCTAAAAATCAAAACATGTAAAGTCCACCAACTGAAGGATAAAGTTGATAGGAATGAGAATGATGGAGTCCCCACACCAAACAGGAGTGGATAAGATGGATAAGATAAGATACACTCGTCACCGCTGTGAATAAGGGGCAATCCTGCTTAATGGACTTTGTTGACCCTCAGATTGATCTCTCAAAGGATGCAAGGACACAACACAGTGCATTATGTTCTTAAAAAGCTGTTCGGTCCTCTGGTCCCGTCTTATGGGTTTCGTCATCATCTAATGACTTCACGCCTCTGAAGGCGTGATCGAGCAGCTTATTAAGAACATACTGCACTATGTTGTGTCCTTGTATCCTTTGAGGGAGGATTAATTGGCTTGTATCCATTACTGGGAGTTTATGCCCCATACCCAGCGATTGTGGTCTATATCTTCTTTGAGGAACTAGAGTGGTGTCTGCTGTGAAAATCTGTGCTAAATGTCCATCTATCTTGCCTATTTTTGTTCTATGCACTGTTGACCCTTTATAACCTGAGGGTCTGGTAATAAGGATTGCATCTTATTCACAGGTGACGATTGATCATGTATGAAAGTGTCTCTGGCCACCATTAGATCTAGCAGGCAATATAGACTGAGTGGATAGGTAGGTCCTCATATTACATAGTTCTGGTAAAACGGATTGTACAGATTGTAAGGTATATAGTGACTGCCATTCCCTATTCATGACTGCTGCAAATGAATGAATGGAAGTGAATGGACCTCCTCCCTCATTACACAGCACTGAGATGTGATAACATGAGCCCAGGCCTGTCCTCAGGACACACATCCCATGATATATATAAATGGTGAGGGGGGGACAGATGGGGACACATACATCCCATGATATATATAAATGCTGAGGGGGGACAGATGGGGACACACGTCTCAAAATATATATAAATGGTGAGGGGGGACAGATGGGGACACACATCCCATGATATATATAAATTAGGGATGAGCCAAACACCCCCCCGGTTTGGTTCACACCAGAACATGCAAACAGGCAAAAAGTTTGCGCGAACATTCGAAAACCTTTAAAGTCTATGGGACCCAAACATGAAAAATCAAAAGTGCTTATATGCAATGTTATTGCCCTAAAAGGTGTATGGGGACCCGGGGTCCTGCCCTAGGGGACATGTATCAATGAAAAAAAAAGTTTTAAATCAATAGTTTTTTCAGGAGCAGTGATTTTAATAATGCTTAAAGTTAAAAAAAATGAAAAATTCCTTTAAATATTATGCCTGGGGGTGTCCTTAGTCTGTCTGTAAAAGGGCGCATCTCTGTGTGGTGTAGAACATAGCCAGAGCAAAATGACATTTCCATAGGAAAAATTGTCATTTAAAATTGCGGCTGTAATGTATTGCCGCCTCCCAGCAATATACAAAAAAATCGCTCCCCCCATCCAAACCAGGCTCTTCGGGTCTGGTTTGGATATTAAGAGGATAAAAAAAATTGACGTGGGGGTCCCCCTAAAATCCAAACTAGACCCTTATCCGAGCATGCAGCCCTGGCCGGTTAGGATGGGGGGGGGGGTGAGAACACTGTAACCCCTTGCAGTTACTCTTGTTGGACGGAGGAATAGGGCCTGATGTAAATTAGTTTAAAAATTGTGACGAAATTCCCCAGTCAAACAGGTGGCAAAAATTGGGTCTTGGGTGCTGGTGGTGCCAGAACACTGTAACCCCTTGCAGTTACTCTTGTTGGACGGAGGAATAGGGCCTGATGTAAATTAGGTTAAAAATTGTGACGAAATCCCCCAGTCAAACAGGTGGCAAAAATTGGGCCTTGGGTGCTGGCGGTGCCAGAACACTGTAACCCTTTGCAGTTACTCTTGTTGGACGGAGGAACAGGGCCTGATGTTGTAAATTTGTTTAAAAATTGTGACGAAATCCCCCAGTCAAACAGGTAGTGAAAACTTGGGCCTTGGGTGCTGGCGGTGCCAGAACACTGTAACCCCTTGCAGTTACTCTTGTTGGACGGAGGAACAGGGCCTGATGTTGTAAATTAGTTTAAAAATTGTGACGAAATCCCCCAGTCAAACAGGTGGCGAAAAATTGGGCCTTGGGTGCTGGCAGTGCCAGAACACTGTAACCCTTTGCAGTTACTCTTGTTGGACGGAGGAACAGGGCCTGATGTTGTAAATTTGTTTAAAAATTGTGACAAAATCCCCCAGTCAAACAGGTGGCGAAAACTTGGGCCTTGGGTGCTGGTGGTGCCAGAACACTGTAACCCCTTGCAGTTACTCTTGTTGGATGGAGGAACAGGGCCTGATGTTGTAAATTTGTTTAAAAATTGTGACGAAAGCCCCCAGTCAAACAAGTGGCGAAAACTCGGGCCTTGGGTGCTGGCGGTGCCAGAACACTGTAACCCCTTGCAGTTACTCTTGTTGGATGGTGGAATAGGGCCTGATGTTGTAAATTAGTTTAAAAATGGTGACAAAATCCCCCAGTCAAACAGGTGGCGAAAAATTGGGCCTTGGGTGCTGGTGATGCTAGAACACTGTAACCCCTTGCAGTTACTCTTGTTGGACGGAGGAACAGGGCCTGATGTTGTAAATTAGTTTAAAAATTGTGACGAAAGCCCCCAGTCAAACAGGTGGTGAAAACTTGGGCCTTGGGTGCTGGCGGTGCCAGAACACTGTAACCCCTTGCAGTTACTCTTGTTGGACGCAGGAACGGGCCCTTCTGTTTTAAATTAGTTTAAAAATTTTATGGCATGCCCCTGTAAACCAGGTGCAGACAAATTGGGCCTTGGGTGTTGGTGGTGCCCTAAATACAAAATATTGTTCTAGATTATGGACAGGAGGAATAGGAACAGTGGCAGTCTTGAAGGGATTCCAGATCCCTAGCACATTTAATCAGTTGCATCAGCATCAGGGGCTTGATAGCTGCTGATCCAGGACTGATTCATTTTTATAAATGTGAGCCTATCAACCGAGTCTGTGGACAGGCACACTGTTTGATCGGTTACGAACCCTCCAGCAGCTCTGAATGTCTGTTCAGAAAGCATGCTCGATGCAGGACAGGCCAGTAGCTCAATTGCATATTGAGCAAATTCCGGCCAGTGGTCCATCCTCAAGGCACATTAACTAAGTGGATGCTCAGTTGGAAAGGTCTCCAAGTCTGCTCTTGCCCCTATATATTCCTGCACCATATAATGCAGACGCTGACGATGATTGCTTCAGGCCTGGGTGCTGAGGACTGAATTTTTTTTTAAAGGCATTGCTCAGCCGGCCACTTTCTCCACCACTCTGCCTCTAAAAGACTGAAGCTTCAGAAACACATTGTCCAGGACCAGCAGCAGGACATGGTCACCTCCCAGGGTCTGTAAAGGCGTTGCACAAACTTTTCTTCAAGGTATCCTGAAGATGTTTCATCCTCTGCACCCTCTGCGCAGGCAGGATGAGTTCTGCAACTTTACCCTTGTAACGTGGATCAAGAAGGGTTGCCAGCCAGTAATGATCCCTCTCCTTGATACCACGATTCCTAGGGTCTTTTCGCAGGCTTTTCAGAATCAGAGAGCCCATGCAGTATAAGTTTGAGGAGGCATGAGTGTCCTCTGGGTTACTGATGATGACATTATCAGGGACTACCTCTTCCCAGCCACGTACAACTCCTTTGGTTTCTGGGGCCTGAAAACCATGATCCCTTGAAGACTGCTGCATATTATAATCCACATCCATGCTGACACAATCCTCCTCATCCTCCCGTGTGTTTGGCGGCTCTGCAGGAATGCTCTCTGCATAAAGGGGGCCTCTGTTCTGCATCAAGTGCCCTGTCCATGATTCCAAAAAGCGTGTGCTCCAGAAGGAACATTAGTGGGACAGTGTCACTGATGCATGCATTGTCACTGCTCACCATCCTTGTGGCCTCCTCAAATGGTGACAGGACAGTGCATGCATCCTTGATCATTAGGCATTGACGTGGCAAAAAAAAGCCAAGCTCCCCCAAGCCTGTCCTGGTGCCATGCTCACAGAGGTACTCATTGGTGGCCCTCTGCTGTGCGTGCAGCCATTGCAGCATTGCCAATGTTGAGTTCCACCTGGTGGGCATATCACAAATGAGGCGGTTGTTGGGCAGGTTGAATTCCCACTCGATGTCAGCCAGCCAAGCACTGGCATTCTATGAATGGCAGAAATGACCACAGACTTTTCTGGCCTGCCTAAGGATATCTGGTAAGCCTGGGTACCTGGTCAAGCAACGCTGCACCACCAAATTCAAGACGTGTGCCAATCATGGAACATGTGTCATTTGTCCCAGTCGGAGGGCAGAGAGAAGGTTGGTGCCATTGTCGCTTACAACCATTCCTAGCGCAAGCTGCCGTGGCGTCAACCACCTCTGAGCCTGCCCCTGCAGAGCTGAAAGAATCTTTTCCCCAGTGTGGCTCCTGTCCCTAAGACAGACTAACTCAAGCACTGCATGGCATCTTTTAGCCTGACTGCTTGCATAACCCCTTGAATGCTTAGGGAGCACTGCAGGTTCAGAGGACAATTCCGCAGAAGAGGCCACAGAGGTAGAAGAAGAGGAGGGGGTGGAGGAGGCGGATGTGGCAAAATCACCATCAGCTTTTTGGAGGCGTGGTGGCAGAACTATTTCCTAAACTAAACCCTGCCCTGCATCCTTCCCAGCTGCCAGCAGAGTTACCCAGTGTGCCGTGAAGGAAAGGTAACATCCCTGACCGTGCCTGCTGGACCAAGAGTCAGCAGTAATATGAACCCTGCTGCTGACCCAACTGTCCAACGAGGCCAAAACATTGCCTTCCACATGAGGGTAGAGAGCTGGAATTGCCTTACGTGAAAAGAAATGTCTTTTGGGAACCTGCCATTGTGGGACAGCACTTTCCACAAATTCACTAAAGGGGGAAGAGATACCAGCTGAAAAGGCAGCAGTTGGAGTGCTAGCAATTTGGCCAAGCTAGCATTAAGACCCTGAGCATGTGGATGGCTGGGACAGTAATTCTTTTTACGGTTCAGCGACTGGGGTAGGAATATTTGCCACGCATGTGGCAATGTGATATGTGGCACGCATTGCTACACCTTCATTCCTCTAAGTGCAGGTTTTGGAGAGGACTGCAGGTATAGTAAGGGTTGAGATCCCAGGTGAGGAGCAAGGAGAAGTCCATCTTGTTTTCTGGTGTGGGCTTTTCAGGTACTCTTGTCAACGGACCGCATGGCTGGTCGTCATATGTCTTGTCAAGACAGTAGTGCC
Source organism: Glandirana rugosa (assembly GCA_018402905.1). Taxonomy (NCBI): domain Eukaryota; kingdom Metazoa; phylum Chordata; class Amphibia; order Anura; family Ranidae; genus Glandirana; species Glandirana rugosa. The sequence goes on along the minus strand of BLSH010466739.1, from coordinate 611,438 downwards.
CAAGCAGCTAGAGTTCTGGCCTCGCTTGACTCACTTCAGACATAGATTGCAAATGGCAACGGTGCGATCTACTGCATATGTGCGGAAAAATGCCCACACCAAAGAAATTTTGGAAGTCGGCGGGGAGGCTGCAGCGCCCTGCACTTGTGGAGCTCTGTGGACTGCTGCAATTGGGTGGCTGCCCTTAAGCTGGCCCCTGGAGGACATCCTGCCTTGTTGGAGTTGGGCCTCCCCCTCCTCCTCCCTTACTTTCCTCCTCTCTTCTTTCAGGCACCCAAGTACAGTCCGTGTCCTCATTATCCCCTCCCTCCTCGACACTGGAGCAAACTTGGCAGTATGCTGCAGCTGGGGGAGCATGACTGCTAGTTTCTTGTCCTTTTGCGGCACCCCCTGTTTCTAGGCTCACGATACTCCCTTCCTCATCCTGGGAACCAACATACGAGCCTTCAAACTGCTGCGCATCCTCCATGAGCATGTAACCAACACTATGTTCGTATAACTCAGGTGACTCCTCCGTGCATGATGGTGGGGCTACAAAAGGAGTAACTGTGGACATGGATCCGGTGGAATACGTTGCTTTGCCAGATGCGTGGAAGGCAAACTTGTATGAGCCTGGGTGACAGAGGATGAGGAGAGCTTTGTTATTCACTCCACCAACTCTTCTGCATGTTGTGGCTCAATAGCACGTCCAACAGCAGAAAAAAAGGACAAGCGTGACCCGCCTGCAGAGGATGCACCACGTCAGCCACCACCACTTTTCACTGAAGACACAGAGGCTGCTTGCCCTCTTTTAGTGGCCTGGGAGTGACTGCCTCTCCTTTGTGGCCTTCCTGACATGATGAGTATTTTTTTTAACTCCACACTACACTGTACTATATACCGTACACCCCCGAATGCACTGATATATAGTGTACACTCAATACGCTGTGTGTATATCTGTATAAGCTAGACTGTATATATTCTAAGACACCACGTCAAGTAGTGTGTTATATACCGTACACCCCCCAGATGGGGACACACATACCATGATATATATAAATGGTGAAGGGGGACAGATGGGGACACACATCCCATGATATATATAAATGGTGAGGTGGGACAGATGGGGACACACATCCCATGATATATATATATGATGAGGGGGATAGATGGGGACACACATCCCATGATATATATAAATGGTGAGGGGGGGACAGATGGGGACACACATCCCATGATATATATAAATGGTGAGGGGGGACAGATGGGGGACACACATCCCATGATATATATAAATGGTGAAGGGAGACAGATGGGGACACACATCCCATGATATATATAATTGATGAGGGGGACAGATGGGGACACACATCCCATGATATATATAAATGGGGAGGTGGGACAGATGGAGACACACATCCCATGATATATATAAATGGTGAAGGGGGACAGATGGAGACACACATCCCATGATATATATAAATGGTGAGATGGGACAGATGGGGACACACATCCCATGATATATATAAATGGTGAGGTGGGACAGATGGGGACACACATCCCATGATATATATAAATGGCGAGGGGGGACAGATGGGGACACACATCCCATGATATATATAAATGGTGAGGTGGGACAGATGGGGACACACATCCCATGATATATATAAATGGTGAGGTGGGACAGATGTGGACACACATCCCATGATATATATAAATGGTGAGGGGGGACAGATGGGGACACACATCCCATGATATATATAAATGGTGAGGGGGGACAGATGGGGACACACATCCCATGATATATATAAATGATGAGGGGGGACAGATGGGGACACCAATCCCATGATATATATAAATGGTGAGGTGGGACAGATGGGAACACACATCCCATGATATATATAAATGGTGAGGGGGGACAGATGGGGACACACATCCCATGATATATATAAATGGTGAGGTGGGACAGATGTGGACACACATCCCATGATATATATAAATGGTGAGGGGGGACAGATGGGGACACACATCCCATGATATATATAAATGATGAGGGGGGACAGATGGGGACACACATCCCATGATATATATAAATGGTGAGGTGGGACAGATGGGGACACACATCCCATGATATATATAAATGGTGAGGGGGACAGATGGGGACACCAATCCCATGATATATATAAATGGTGAGGGGGTACAGATGGGGACACCAATCCCATGATATATATAAATGGTGAGGTGGGACAGATGGGGACACACATCCCATGATATATATAAATGGTGAGGTGGGACAGATGGGGACACACATCCCCTCCGGTGTCATGCTTACACTCTATGCCTTTACTACAAGGTACACAGGAGAAGGAGGAGGAAGGGGCAGCCAGGCGTCGCCATGGTAACAGCCTCCCCCTCCCTCCTCTACCTCTCTGGTGCATTCTTCTCCATTCCTCAGTCAGGTTGCGGGGCGGCCGCTGGAGGCGGTGTGTCCATCCATCTTCCCGGGTTGATTAGTAGTCTCAGCGTGTGGCTGGGAAGCCGAAGCACAATAGAAGAAGAGCTGTGTACTGCCTGAGAGCAGGGAGCCCCGCACACAGGAGGAGGAGGCACCGCAGAGCAGGTACTGGGGGGCACACCTGTCACCCCCTGAGAAAGGGGACTTTCAGGGGTATAGAGGGGGGCAGATTCGGTGGTGATGGATGTGTGCGGAGAGGAGGCACAGGGGACCTCCGCAGTGAGCTGGGATCTATCTTCTGATCTGTTGCTATAGAGAGAAGGATCAGGCAATGTCCCCATAGACTGTGTGTGCCGCTCCCCGGGGTCACACCGCACACCGGGCTCCTCCGCCAGTGCTGTCCCTGGTCCTGAGCATCACTCTGCATCCTACAATGGAGGCACACCCAGCCCTCCACCCCACTGCCATCATCCCAAACTAAGTTCTCAATCCATGGATACCAAGCATGCCCTGCATCCTCACCACCCCCTCCACCACTCACCGCACACCCCTCTCCTCTCTATCTGTATGGGGGGATTATATATCCTTCTTTATACAATAATCACCATTGCCTTTATATAGAAAGACAAGGAAACACCCCCGTGATCAGGACTTCCCTTCTATTAATCATTGGAGTGCTTGTTGTCTTCATACTTAGGGGGCAACTTGGGTCTCATTGTCCTGGCCCTAATCATTCTGCATAGAAATGCTAAACACACCTATGGGATATATATATAATGTGTGTATCCCACATACAATACATAAAACATTTTATATTTATGTTATTTATATTATTCATTTTTTTTATTTATCGTATAATATATTTATATATATTTTTTAATATATTTATTATGTATTATTATTATTAGTAAGATTATTATTACTATATATTTAAATATTTGATAGAGATATATATTATTGTTTATATATATATATATATAATTTTTAAAATATATTTATATATAAATATATATATTTACTTTTTTAATAGAAATATAAAATATATTTATGTATATATATATATATATATATATATATATATATAAACCTATCTATATCTATATATATAAATATATATATCAAATACTCAAGTATATAATAATAATAATAAATAATGAATATATTTAATATCATTATTATTATTGTTATATATTTGAGTATTTGATATATATATATTTTTTTCATATATATATATATATATATATATATATATATATATATACAGTGCATAAAATATTTTATATTTATGTTATTTATTGTTTTTATTAGTTTTTTTTATTTAGAGTATAATATCATATTTATTATTTTTATAGATATAATTATTATATTATTATTACTATTATTATTATATAGTTGCATATTTTATATATCTATTTATTAATATATATATTTATATATATATATATATATATATATATATATATATATATATATATATATATATATATATATATTTATATATATAATTATTTATCTATATATTTTATACGTTGATATATTATTATTATCATTATTATTATATTATTAATATAGATATTTTTATTATTTATACTATAATATGAGATTTATTTTTTTTGATTATTTTTGTTATTTATTGTATTTATATTATATATATATATATATATATATATATATATATATATATATATATATATATATATAGGTATATAGATATAAAATGTATTTATTTTTTGTAAACACAAATATAACCTTCCATTGTAGGATTTACTGTTCAGTTGTTGTTTGTGTCGGTAGGATAATATTTTTTTGTATCTATCATTATGATTTTATTACATTATAATGCACATCATTGCATCAAAACAAGTTATTTACTAAATAAACTTTCTGTGTGTATTGTTATTAAGCCATAGAACATTAGACCGTGTGCATTTTCAGTAGTAAAAGCAATTATCATAAATGAATGTATGCCGCTGTTGGAAAATCTTCCAGTCCACGACTGAACAGTTGTCCTTGTTCTGACGCCAAGTGTTAATTCCGATGAGTGTTGTCATTGCTAGTAATTCTTGCTACTTCCGATTCCAGCTTTATTGTTTTCAATTGAGACTTACTAGCAGGATGACAAATGATTCCATTAAACTGTCATCTTTAGGTCAGTAGCCACCATACTTCACTCACTTGTTCCGCCGGTCACTGGTTTTCAGCTAATGGCTGAGGGAAGAGGCACATTTACATGGTAGATACCCTTGTGATTTTCATGTAATGCTCCTTCATGGTTGTTGGCTCTATCGCAGCCTTGGTATACATAGTTTCAGCTTCATTTTCTGTGATCTTGTTTTTTGGGGGGCTTGAGTCATGGAAGGCGTAGCAGAATAAAATAACACACATCTCGTTCCATTAAGCCTGATTATTCTTCCCTTGGTCTTATTGCTACTATTGGTGTAAAGTCATGGTGCACTCTGTACATTTTCCATGTCATTAGACACACATACAGTAAATGTGCCGTTTGATTTGTCAGTGCTTTAAGCCTTTGTAGCACTACGTTTTGTTCATTTTACCGTCAGCACAGCCATTACATTTGCAAACAAATAATCTGACTTTGTAATGAGAGCATGGGAGCATTAACATGTTCTGCTGGACATTGATTTACTTACAAGGTCTGGAAGGCATGCTTTATCTGAGAGTTTCCTGTCTGATTTTACTACATCTCTTTATTATTGGTCACAAGAGTCCATTTTTAACCACTTGCTGACCGCCCTATAGCAGTTTTACACATATAGTTTTATATATACGTGATCCCGCACTTCCGCCTGCAGTGGGCTCACGCGCGCCTTAGGCGTGCCGCTTTTGCTGTGTGATTCAGAGCAGAAGCCGATCTGCGGGTGTCGGGCACTCGACGTCCACCGGCACTTGCCGATCGTTGGGTAGAGACTCAGAATGGAGCTCTGCCTATGTAAACAAGGCAGAGTTCCGTTCTGACAGGGGGTAAAGGGATGCATTCTGTGTTCCTGCAAAGACTCAAATCCATCTCTTCCCCTAGTAAAAGCAGCACGCATAGTAAACACAAACACTGGCTAGGCACACTGTTAACCCTTTGATTACCCTAGATGTTTAACCCCTTCCCAATCAATGTCATTAGTACAGTGACAGTGCATATTTTTTTAGCTCTGATCACTGTATTAGTGCCAGTGGTTCCCGCAAAGTGTCAAAAGTGTCCAATTGACTGCCACAATATCACAGTCCTGCTATAAGTCACTGATTGCCACCATTATTAGTATTAAAATAAAAATTTCAGTATATATACCATAGTTTGTAGATGCTATAACATTTGTGTAATTGATTGGTACAATCAATATACGCTTTTTGAGATTTTTTTTTTTTTTTACCAAAAATTTGTAGCAGAATACATATTGGCCTAAATCGATAAAGACATTTTTTCAAATTTTTTATTGAATATGTTTTATAGCAGAAAGTAAAAAATACAGTTTTTTGTTTTTAAAAATTGTTTAGACTAGAGCACAAAAAATAAAAAATGCAGTGATGATCAAATACCAGCAAAAGAAAGCTCTATTTGTGGGAAAAAAATACATACATTTTATTTGGGTAGAGCGTTGCACGACTGCACAATTGTCAGTTAAAGTAATGCAGTGCCGTATCGCAAAAAGTGGGCTGGTCAGGAAGAGGGGTAAATCTTCCAGAGGTTAAATGGTTAAAGTGGATCTATATTCAAAATAAATGGCCACTTTATGGTAACATGCAGGACAAATGATATAAGCATGATAATTACGAAAGATTTACTCATTTCGGTAACAAGTGTAATCCCAATATCTACGGCATTCAGTCACATGACTGCGCCATTGATCAGATGGTTTTTGATAAAGGGGAGGATCATGATTCATGCAACGTTCATTACTGGCTGACTCTGAGTGTCAGTCACCAAGCATTTCCAACTGAGACCATCTGACTAATCCCTCAATCACACGGCCGGCTGTCAGAGAGGACAGGTTCTAATTATTACATAAATTGGTAAGTTTTTCATTACTTTCAGATTAATTTGAGCACGTGTTTGCTTTAACTTACTGCCATCAAGATACCCTGAAGAAATGTAAGAAGACTTATCCTGGAAACACTAAGGCTGGGTTCACACCTATGCGAATTGGATGCGGCTTAAACCGCATCCAATTCGCAGGACACTTGAAAACACATTGTTTTCAAGGTGTCCGGTTCACATATGTCCGGTGCATTTGCACTCCGCATTGCACATAAAACGTGTGCATTTTTTGTGCAATGCGGTGCGAATTCCCAGCCCGTTTTGTTCAATGGGAGCACATCTAACACAGAGATGCACTCCGCACTGAACAGGGATATTTTCCCCTGCTCGCAGCCCCTTCCTGCCCCCTCGCAGCTGCTGCGCTGTGGGAAAAGACAGGAGCCGCCGGATGGCGTCTCCGGCCCCTTCCTGGCAGCAGATAGGCTGGAATTCGCACCGGACAGCTGTGAATCCAGCCTCAGACATTATGCAGTAGAGACTCAGTGCGTTAAAATGAGAAAATTAAGAGGTTGATTTACTAAACGAGTCAAAGCAAACCTTCAGTCTTACTTGTCTTAATATTCTCCCCCCTCTTATAGTAAAATTGGATTAAAAATCAAATGTTTGGATCTCCAAATTCCTTTTTTTTTTCTCGGTCTACTTCCTCCTGCATTTACATAGACAAATGACGTAGGGCTCTACTTCCATTTACTCCTGAGATATCAGCATCACAGATCCCATGAGTCTTCGGGAACCCCTTTTTTCTTATCATGAGATTTCATTTTGAGGGCAGAGGAGAGTGGAGGAGGACAGAGGGTGTCCTTAGTGCACAGGCACATGCTTTACCATTGCATCATGGGGCTGAAGAGTGCATTCCCCAGAAAAGAACAAGCGCCGGCTGCCCTCAGTTAAAATGGCCACCATCAGAAACAGGGTGAGTGTGGTAGTAATAACATTATAACATAAAATCACAGTATTTTTTATAAATAAAGTAGCTATATCGCATATATATGTTTTTTTAACATGCTGGAAGTATTTCTTCTTCAGGTATGAGCTTTGACTGAAGTTCCTCTTTAAGGCCCCTTTCACATTGTCTGCATCCAGTTTTTCTCAGCAGGGGATCCATTCTCTGACCCCTGCTGAGCTGAGTGACCGGATGGCAGCTCTGCATAAGCAGAGCAGAAGGAGCCCGCTCTGCTCTATGGGCAGTTGGATGTAATGGAACCGGCTGTCTGTTTACATCCACATGCCCTCTGATCTGGCCAAAGTGGAATAGATACCCTTCCATTTGTGTTTGCCGCATCGGAGGTAGCCGGGTGAAAAGAGACACAAGTCAGTTTATATCCGAATGCCCATAGAGGAGAATGGAAGGTCCGATCAGGTCCGCCTGAAAAATGGACAGTCGAACCCTACTCATATGAAAGCGACCTTAGAATCCTTAATCCAAAAATATGTGAATATTCACTTCAATTATCCAATAATGTGAAAAGCAAATTCCTGTTAATTTTGAATACCCAATCATGTGCAGATTTTTCTCACATGATTGGATAATTGAAGTGAATATTTGCAAAATGTTTGGAGTGAAGATTCTCAACCTAGTCATCCCAATTGTGTAATAAAACTTGGTTATTTTGGTTTGTTTGAACTGGAAACTGAGGCTTATTTGTGAAGCTGGTCTTTGTAAGCACCCTGTAGGTCTGTTAACCACTAGATTGATAGGAGGGAGACATAAATTAGGTTATTATCAGTATAGTATTATTAGCTATGTATGAAATCAGTTGCATTTGCCACATTGAACTGTGGGCCGCTTTGAGGTTAGGGGTTGAAACCTGTGACCTATCATCATCCTAGAGAGTACAGTTGGTATTAGTTGGTCTTTAGCTGACCATGCACACATGCGTCTGATTGTTTAGATTCAAAGGAATATATCCCTGAAATACCCTTTATTCAAATGACATGCACGCCCACTAAAGTGTACATGTTGTCAGGACCGTGCAGGAGCACAGCATCATTGGTTGCTAGGACTCAGATCACCAGGCAGCACAGCCATCATTGATTGCTAGGACACATGTGGCCAGGCTGCCCATCATCATTGGATACTAGGACACAGTGGCCGGGCTATACAGTATTATTGGTTGCTAGGGTGCAGGTTGCCAAGCCCCATAGAATTATTGGTTGCTAGGATGCTGCTGGCTGGGCAGCACAGCATCATAGAGTGCTACGAGGCTGCCAGCTGGACCAGTGACAGTGTTATGGCGCAGGAAGCGGCCAACTTCAACCACAAGCGTTGTGCAGCCTGGTGGCTGAACAGAGTGTCAGTGCCGCCCTCCACCACCTTGTGGCCTTATGGGTGGCACAGCCCTTTATTTTGTAAAATATTCCTGTACTGTCTCTCAGGGTCTCTTAACCTGGCTGTAAGGGAGCGGTGGCGAGTGATTGGGTAGCTCTATTCACCTTCACAGATAATATAGAATTCAAACCTTTCTGACTAGGGATTTTTGTTACCGAGATTGCTGGTTAATTTACAATACATGGAGAGACAATGGCTCTGTATTGTGCACTGATATCAGTGTATTGGGGCCTTCGTTGCTTAGGCTAGATTTACACAAGGGACATTGTTTCCATACAATCAGATCCTTGGAGGAGAATGTATGACAAATCCCCAGGGTAGCATGGCTCAATGCTTCTGAATCAGCAGAGGTCAATAACAATTTTTCCCAAATTTTCTGGTGGAAGGAAACCTTTAATGAAGAAATGCAGAGGCTGAACCTGTTTACCTTCCCTTCTCAAAGTACTTGCTTCTGCCTTTCATGCTGATCCAAAGGCTTCAAAACGTATTTAGTCACAGGGCCAGAAAAAACATACAGATAATCGTGACCTCACAATGACATTTCTGATTTGCATGCTTCGTTTTTTTTTTTTTTTTAAGGTCACTGTAACACATAACTAAAGGACAGCCAAGCAAGTAGCATTTTCTTGAGAATAAAACAAAATACTCAATGAAAGCTATAGTAATTGTAAGCATGTTAGATATCATTTCTGTGTGTTTCTCATACTGAAGGCTGAATGAGAGGGTAAGCCTTCATTACTTCAAACTTAGTGTTAGAATGTAAACGGAAGGCACGAACATTTGAGCCCCGACAGCATGGGCATGCAGTCGCCCCTTCCTAAAAAAAAAAAGATAAAAAAGATAAATAAATAAATAAAAATGTTTTATTTTATTTTTTTACCTCAGATTTACATGTATAGTATAGTTTAAACAGCACTTAGGCGGAAAAAACAGCGCTTAGGCGGGAAAAACAGCGCTTAGGCGAGAGGAAACGTATCACATGACCTTTGGAATATTTGGGAAGGTCACGTAATATTGTGAAAAGTTCTGGAAAAGCGGGGCTCATTATATAAAGGAGCCCCGCTTTGGGGCAACTGCCAGTGTGTTTGTGTCAGCAAGGCGAGCTCCCCACCCCCCTCCCTTGTCGCAAGGCACGTTATGGTTTGTCACCCTTTTTATTGAATGGGAGGACTGGTAGTTATGATTTATTCTATTTGTGCTCGAGTCCTTTATGACTGACTGAGCAAATTTGGATTTGAATTGAATAAAAGTTGTAAGCTAAGTTATTAATATTATTATCATTAGTATGATTATTTATTGATATTTATTTACACCAATAAACGTGCCGTGGCCAACATTTTTGCCATCAGTTGTATCTGTGTTTTATTTATATATACAGTAAAACCTTGGTTTGAGAGCGTTTTGCAAGACAAGCCAAATGTTTTAATATATTTTGACTCGATATACAAGCGATGTCTTGATATACAAGTCGTGTCATGTCACAAAAAAGAGAAGAGAGGCGCCTCTAAATGTAGCAATATGGTTACATTCAGGGCCGGCCCAAGACGCTATGCTGACTGGGTCCAAGAATGAAATGCTTCCCCCCCACCCCCCATAAAAAAAATCACGCCAACCAAAATGCCCCCACATCCATTATTTTACATGCAACAGCACCTTGTCTATATGCAAAATTATATGACATACCATTATGTTCAATTCCAAGGGGCAGACTAGGGTAGAATATAGACAGGTTAGTATATGGACAGGCTAGGGCAGTATAGGGGCAGGCTGGGGTAGTATATAGACAGGCTAGGGTAGTATAGGGGCGGGCCAGGGCAGTATATAGACAGACCAGGGCAGTATATAGACAGGCCAGGGCGGTATATAGACAGGCTAGGGCAGTATAGGGGCGGGCTAGGGTAGTATATAGACAGGCCACGGCAGTATATAGACAGGCCAAGGCAGTATATAGACAGGCTAGGGCAGTATAGGGGCGGGTGGTGCGGCCCAGGGGGCAGTTATCATGACACACAAAACTGCTGGAAAAAAAAATCTTGGTCATCAAATTGCTGGGTAAATAGAAGAGGAGAGGTTCAATTTGCTGCCCCTCTCAAAGTGCTTCCTGGGTCCAATCAACCCACTGGGACCCATGGTAGGGCCGGCCCTAGTTACATTTATTGAAGGTACATCATTTAGCAACTCACATGGTTGATGATTAAAACAGGCACATCTAAGTATGCAGGCATCTGGGGCAAACCTGTCCACATAGACCGTCCTCCGCACCACCATCAACGCCGTCTCTTCCATGCTGCGCTCTACGAGTGATTCAAGCCTCGCTTTCAGATCACTCTACTGCAGGGTAGTCTTCCCGGTCACGATTGCAGACTGACAGGGGTGAGAGCCGGCGGTGCGGAGGACGGTTTATGTGGACAGCTTTACCCCGGATGCCTGCATACTTAGATGAGCCTCTTTAAATCATTAACCATGTGAGTTGCTAAATGTTGTACCTTCATTAAATGTAACCATATTGCTACACTTAGAGGCGCCTCTCTTCTCTTATACTCTGTAGCTCCTGCTGGATTTCGCTTCCAATCCCCTTGTGAAACCTGCCATTTGTAGGTGGACATTTTATGGTTATACAACATTGCTATAATCTTTTTATATGGACTATAAACCAAGCAACTTATGAATAAATGGTTGTGGAATGAATCATCTGAGTTCCCATTATTTCTTATGGTGAAATTCGCTTTGATATAAAAGAGTGAGAGTGCTTTGGATTACAAGCATGTTTCCAGAACGAATTATGCTCGCAATCCAAGGTTTTACTGTATTTGAGAGAGGGAATAGGTGTGGCCTGCATTCCCATGAGATATGCTGCAGTGCCTGCCTCATGTTAGCTGGATAAGCCTTACTTAAAGTGTAACTAAAGGCAAAACTTTTTTTTAGTTTTGGATGGAGTGGAGAGAGAGATTAGAACTCTTGTCAGTTTTTATTGCTGTCTGTTTTCTTGTTTTATCATTGAAAGTGAAAGTAAATGAAAACCCCAAGTTTTGGGTTGTCACCAGAAAAGTAATAGAGGGGAAATCTTCCAATAGGGACACTGTTTCTGGTGACTGAGGGGTCCCCAAAGAATTCCCTTCATTTTCAAGGATCTCCTCGAGCTTCCTGTTTGGCTTTAGGACCAGGAGCACTAGATGAGGACACTGCATCAAAAAAGGATCACGAAGTATTCATTATGGGTGACTGTACAGGGTGGGCCATTTATATGGATACACCTTAATAAAATGCGAATGGTTGGTGATATTAACTTCCTGTTTGTGGCACATTGGTATATGTGAGGGGGGAAACTTTTCAAGATGGGTGGTGACCATGGTGGCCATTTTGAAGTCGGCCATTTTGAATCCAACTTTTGTTTTTTCAATAGGAAGAGGGTCATGTGACACATCAAACTTATTGGGAATTTCACAAGAAAAACAATGGTGTGCTTGGTTTTAATGTAACTTTATTCTTTCATGAGTTATTTACAAGTTTCTGACCACTTATAAAATGTGTTCAATGTGCTGCCCATTGTGTTGGATTGTCAATGCAACCCTCTTCTCCCACTCTTCACACACTGATAGCTACACCACAGGAGAAATGCTAGCACAGGCTTCCAGTATCCATAGTTTCAGGTGCTGCACATCTCGTATCTTGACAGCATATGTTTTTTTTATGGTTTTTATGGTCAGTAAAAACCAATACCGGGTGAGCTGCTCCTTCCAGGAGGTACCGCCATAGTTTTACCGGTGGTACCAGTGGTGGGTAGAACTTTTCAAAGGGGGGAGTGTATATGGTTACACGGTGTTTGTCCTTCA
>BLSH010466739.1:577888-591258 GCA_018402905.1 Glandirana rugosa | reverse complement strand
CTTCTGGGAAGGTTGTCACAAGGTTTAGGAGTGTCTATGGGAATGTTTGACCATTCTTCCAGAAGTGCATTTGTGAAGTCAGGCACTGATGTTGGACAAGAAGGCCTGGCTCACAGTCTCCGCTCTAATTCATTCCAAAGGTGTGCTGTCAGGAAGAGGTCAGGACTCTGTGCAGGCCAGTCAAGTTCCTCCACCCCAAACTCGCTCATCCATGTATTTATGAACCCTGCTTTGTGCACTGGTACGCAGTCATGTTTGAACAGGAAGCAAGGATAACTTACCACAAATGTGTGGCAGTGTTGAATTGTAAGTCTTGTTAACTTGCTGCACATTTTCACTGGCAAGTTGTACACTTGCAGAGCACTTGAAGCAAAAGTTCTAGTTGACACTTTTCCAATTTGCAGCAAATCTGCGTGGCAAGACTCGAGCAAGAGCAAAGTTTCTGTAGTGAGTCTACAGCAAAAGCTCTTCAAGCCACAGTGACCCCTGTGATGGGATGACTATTGCACAACATAACTGAACCAGAACGTGCAGCAGACCTGCAGAATGTTTGCAAAGAAACTTAATCTGGAGTCATGCAATGTGGATTTGTTGCAATTGTGCAACAAACTTGTGAAGCCTGGCAAGTCTAGCAATAGCTTAGCAAGTTATTTTCAAACTTGCAGCTCAATTGCTTGTTATCTGGGTGGGTTTGTTCTCACACACTCTCAACCGCCCCCCATGAAAAGCAAGCCGTGGCAGATTTAATTTCAGAGGGCTGTAGAGCAGCAGCTGCTAGGCTAGATATTCAGATTTTTTTCCAGTCAAGACGATTTTCTAATAAAATACCATTTATTTGAACAGATCGCATTTGTCAGTGGTACTGCCTGCTAAATGTGACCTGTTGTATAAATTGTTCCACGCAGCAACTGCAGCAGTGTGTGCTAACATGGCTGCTGGATACATTAACTTGAGGCACAATCTATGTGCAAAGAGCCCCTTTAAACCAAATACAACTTCCTTGTATGCCTGTGCACATTTGGTCAATAAAGCTGATTCTGATCTTCTGATTTGGAAATGTTTTTTTTTGGTTTTAGCCCCACCCTATAAAACATTTGTCTGGAATTCCTCTTGAAAAATAACAATACACCCCCTGGCATGTGAGTGTGCCTAGGCACTCCTGTGTCTACAGCCCCATAGCTGTATATCTGCTGTGTGAGGTCTCAAGCAGCATTTATTAACTGGGGTGGCATTTGGGTTTGTCGGGGGTTCTAGTGTTAAGGGGTGTGGCCTTAGAACCACATAACACATAAATTGGGCATCACGTGATTGGGTATTCTTTGCAAAGTGAAGCTTTACCTCATTTACTAAGCTCTGGAGCAACTGCACGTTGCAGAGTGTAACTACACTTTGCAAAGTGCACAGTCTAATTGCGTTTAGTAAATCAACCCAATGTGTCTAGGTGGGATAAAAAAACTATTTTGGCCCAGTTTTTCCTTACTAATACAAATTAGGAGATATCATTTTAACATTTGAAAACAAAAAAAAATCCCTGCACTGTGAGGTACCTACTAACAAATAATTATCAACTAAAAAATGTGAAAAATAAAAAGTAACAATATTATTTAAATTAACCTGATGGGTTTTACTTCCTCTTTATTACCCTGCAATGTAAAAGCATAATGGGCTAGTATGCATTGCATATTAGCCATTATGTGGCACTTACCTGCATTGGAAGTCCGCGATGTGCCTGCTCCAGGCCGAGTCCATCTTCTGCCCCTCTTCCTTCCGGGGCCACGGACTCCGGCTCTGTGACTGGCCGGAGTTTGCTCAGGAGCTGCCAATCACGGCACGATCTCAGGCCGTTTCTTCACTGCGCATGTGCCCGATGACATCGGCACATGTGAGTACACTGTATATCTCCTAAACCGTGCAGGTTTAGGAGATATGCAGGAAACCTACAGACAACCAACTTTAATCCCCAAAAAACTGGGTCAAAACGAATCACAACTGTGCATATACAAATGAATCAATTAATGTTATCTCACTGCTGCCACCATCAAAAGTTATAAATTCAAAAAGTGTCCTCCTCAGTGTTCTCCTGCTGGAGGCTCTGATACATGGAAGAAAAGACCTGCCTCTACCAAGATGGCTGCCCAGTGGGAAAAAGACTTACAAATTACACTTATAGATAAACAAAAAGATAAGATTATACAATGTTCTTATATGCCCGCCACCTCAAGTAGAATGATGGAGGTAAACTTTAAACTGCTATCTCGATGGCATCATACACCAATAAAATTACATGCAATATGTAGCTCAATCTCCCCCCTGTGTTGGAGGGAATGCAGAGATCGAGCTACACATGGGCATATATGGTGGTTTTACCCTAAGATCCGCTCATTTTGAGAGGAAGTGGCAAAGGTGATATTTTTCGTATTGGGGAGAGTATTTAGACCTGAACCATTAACTTTTTTATTTCATTGTATGAATAAAACAACAGAGCAGTATAAGATGTCTTTGATGCCATACTTGTTAACCACTTGTAAATCTCTGGTCCCACTATACTGGGGAAAATATTTAACACCTAATATTTCACAGTGGCTACAAAGGATTGATGAGCTACATCTAATGGAAGAAATAATTTGTAGAAATAAAGGGCTGACCAGGAAATATCTTGAGATATGGGCAAAATGGTTTGAATTTAAGAAAACTAAGCTTTATTATGAAATCATTTCAGACTCTAATAGTAAATCAGAATATGATTTATTAATTAATACTGATTAATTATATTGTTTCTGTACCCACCCGACAGTCTTATATCTATACTTGTCATAGGCTCCCCCTTAATTTCACCTTTCCTTCTTTTTTCTTGTAATTGTTTTAACAAATTAAAAACAAACAAACAAAAAAAAAACAAAACAAGATGGCTGCCTCCACACAGGGATGCGGTGCAGGGAAAGGCATTCTAAGTAAGTATTGGGAAAAGTTCAGCTGCAGAGACACTACTGGTGTCCTTTGCCACCTTCTTGCCTTTTTTGGGCAAAGCTTCCAGTTTTCAGTTCCTTTTTAACCACTTCAGCCCTGGAAGCATTTACCTCCTTCCTGACCAGAGCACTTTTTACGATACGGCACTGCGTCCCTTTAACTGGCAATTGTGCGGTCATGCAACGTTGTACACAAACAAAATTGATGTCCTATTTTCCTACAAATGGAGCTTTCTTTTGGTTGTATTTCATCACCTCTGTGGTTTTTATTTTTTGTGCCATAAACAAAAAAGATCGAAAATTTTGAAAAAAAAAAAAACAATATTTTTTATTGTTTGCTATAATACATATCCAAAAAAATACAAAAAAAAAAAACTAATTTATTCATCAGTTTAGGCTGATATGTATTTTTTCTCATATTTTTGATAAAAAAAAATCGCAATAAGCGTATATTGATTGGTTTGCGCAAAAGTTATAGCATCTACAAAATATGAGAATTGATTTATGGTGTTTTTATTATTATTTTTCTTTTTTTTACTGGTAATGGCGGTGATCTGCAATTTTTAGCGGGACTGAGATATTGCGGCGGACACATCGGACACTTTTGACACTTTTTTGGGACCATTGGCTCTTATACAGCAATCAGTGCTATGAAAATGCATTGACAGTGTGTCCTAACTGTGTGGGGGCTGGGATGACTGGGGGAGGAGAAATGGCTGCTCCCATATACTGGGAACATACGATCACTCTCCTCTCCCGTCAGAACGGGGACCCGCTTGTTTACATTCATGGATCCCTACCCTGTCACTGCGGGGGAGCAATCGCATGTAGCCGATGGACATCGATTCCGCCCCACCCACTGATTGGCTCCCCCGCTAGTGTGTGAGTGCTTGCCCATAATACTCGCTCCTGCACCCGCCTTCAGGTTACGGCGATTCATGCAGGAGAGCCATGTTGCCGCTGTCAATCCACTGTTTAAGGTGTCTACAGACAGTAGACAATTTTTCCCCGCTCATACAATTAACAGTCTAATTGAGGCACAATCATAAACTTGTGGCTCCCATTACTAAAGTGAATATACCTCCCTCAATCTTTTTTCTGGGGGTGAGTTAACCACTTCAATACTATGCACTTAGAACACTTTCCTACCAGACCAATTTTCAGTTTTCAGTGCTGTTGCGCTTTGAATGACAATTTCGCGGTCATGCGACGCTGTACCCAAACAGATTTTTTACCATTTTGTTCCCACAAATAGAGCTTTCTTTTGGTGGTATTTGATCACGCCTGCGGTTTTTATATTTTGCGCTACAAATAAAAAAAGACCGAAAATTTTGAAAAAAACAAAAAAAAAAATTCTCTATTTTTGTCACAAAACTTTGTAAATAAGTACATTTTCTCCATCACTGGTGGGCACTGATGAAGCTACACTGACGGGCACTGATGAGGTGGTACTGATGATGAGGCACTTATATGCAGCAATGATGAGCACTGTTAGGCGGCACTGACAAGCAGCACTGACGGGTACTGATAGGTGGCACTGATATACAGCACTGACTGGCACTGATATGCAGCACTGACGGACACTGCTAAGCGGCACTGATGGGCACTCATAGACAGCACTGATTGGCACTCATAGGCGGCACTGGGCACTGATAGGTGGCACTGATAGGTGGGCACTGGTAGGTGGCAATGGTGGGCACTGATATGTGGCACTGGTATGCATTGATATGGGCACTGGTAAGCACTGATAGGGGCACTGGTGGGCATATATACTGATAGGGGCTCATTCCCTGGTGGTCTAGGGTGGCATCTGAAGGTGGCACTGAGTGCCATCAACATTGGGCACTATGTCTCCTACCTGGTGGTCTAGGGGGGTCTCCCTGGTGGTCCAGATTGGCTCCCTGGTGGTCCCTGGTTGGCTCCCTGGTGGTCCTGGGTGGGCACATCCCTGGTGGTCCCTGGGTAGGCTCCCTGGTGGTCTAGGGTGGTGATCCGAGGGAGGGCTGTGCTGATAAATCATCAGCACAAACCCTCCCTGTCAGGAGAGCAGCCGATCGGCTCTCCACTCCTCATGTCTGCAGACCTGTGTTAACCTGTGACCAGCCATGATTGGTCACGGCTGATCACATGGTAAAGTGCTTCGGATGGAAGCACTTTACCGAGATCGGTATTGCGGGGGGTCAGGCTGACCTCCCACACCACCGATCTCCGCGATGCGCGCCCCCCTGGGCGCACGGTGGCTTGTTATCCTGAGGACGTCATATGACGTTCAGTCAGGATAACTAAGCCACTTCCCGGCCATCATTTTGCATACGGCAGTCGGGAAGTGGTTAATGAGGTTGGTTTTATTCTTCCCAGCAAATTGCAAAACATTTTCCCCAAAGACCCGTTCACACTATTGCCTTTTTTAATATCCTGCCACACAGGATCACAGCATGCTAAAGCACATGAAAATTAGTTACATCTGTATTCTATAAAGCTGTTCACATCAGTATGTTGCATGAGCACAGTGCAATGCATTTTTGCATGAGAACGATCATTCAATAGTTGCATTCTGACATGTTTATCTCTGTGTTCTTTTTGGAAAATGTTAGTGCCATGTAAACAGTGGTTGTGCAGTGGATGACTGCTTTAATATAATTCTTGGAACCTCCTCAGCCTGACATTAGCTGTAAAAGTGATTGGGTAGCTTTATAGCCACCCAGATCATTTCTACAAAATAGCCCGGAGACTGCTGCTGGAAATAAAAAAAAAAGTTTCACAGCTGCTATGGCAGCTTGCTTACATTCCATTACTGGTGGCAGTAAAACAGCTCATAACATTAAAAGTAAGAGAACTGGCTGAAACAGATATACTGTAGTCTTTTTTTCAAGCTTACTTACTGAGTTGCTGTATATTATCCTTACTGCCTTGAGTCCATCATTCCTTTACCATTGGTTGTGCTTTTTCCTATGATTAGGAATGGATTTACCATTAGGCAAAATATTGTGCACCTACAGGCTCCAGTGATTAACCTCCCTGGCGGTATGACTGATTCTGGAATTTATTGCTGAAAGCGGTAATGGTTTTCTGCATGGAGATATGGCGTTATGTACTATAGGCCTGCAATGGTTAGTATCCCTGGCGGTATGATTATGTCTGATTTTCAGTGCTGAAAGCGGTACAATTATTTTGCATTTATTCAATAATGTAATCAAACCAAAAACGCAGAAATTTGCTCAGTTGCAGAATTGTCGCTGTCGTCACTTTCAGTTTCTGATGATAAATTTCCCCAAAAATCAGTATCACTCAATTCTGCAAATGATTCTTATTTACTATCGGTGTTTTCTAGCTGATCAAAAACCACTTATGACGCAAAGGGACACTTTTTGGTTGCTATGGACATTCTCATGTTTCCAGGCAGAAAGAATGACATTTATTATATAAAAGTGCATGCAGGGCACTGGGCAAACCACTAGGGACAAAGGGGATGTGTAATGTTTTCATACAGTAATGTAATCTATAAGATTACAGTGTACTGTATGTACTGTGTGTGTTTCACTTTTTGAATTTCCCGCCGGTCTCCGCCCCCGTGCGACGCGACACTCACAGGGAACGGAGCCCGAGGCACACAGAGGCATCAGAGCTGCGGACACAGCCCGCAGACACGCTGACACCGCGGGAGGACATCGCTGGATCCAGGGGACAAGGTGAGTAACATTGCCTGGATCCAGTGATGCAAGCCCGAGTGTGGCTCGGGGTTACCGCTTTAGGTACTGAAAATCCACCCCGAGCCACACTCGGGAATACCGCTAAGGAGGTTAACATTCGGTCCTGCCATCATCCAAGAAGGGCTCATGTATACTTATCTTCAAAGAAATTACCTTTGGATAGTATGGGGTTGATTCACTAAAGGCAAATAGGCTGTTGATTTTGCAATGGGAATTTTTCTCAGAGGTTAGTGAGTGTGGCGAAATTTGACTTTGCAAAGAATATCCACTCATGTGCAAGAAAAATAAAACTATGGCATTTTTGCTTGCACGTGATTGGATGATGGAAGTCAGCAGACCTTCTTCTCATTCACCAATCTCTGTAGAAAAAAAATCCCTGGCAATGTGAATAGCCTATTTGCCTTTAGTAAGTCAAACCACATACTTCCAGAAGCACATATATCATAGTTCTCACAACTTACCCCTCGGTCCCCTGGAATTTCCACCAGTACAAAATATCTGCTGTGATATAGCATGTGATTCACGGAACACCTCACTATTTGTATGAGCTGGTGTTGGTTTTATGGATGTTAGATCTAGATATCATGAGTGCATCTCCAATTTCAGACAGTATGAACATTTCTGTGGAAGGTGATCATTTTCCTCACTATTTTAGTGTTAACAGTTTGTTAGATTCCAACACATATGTGCAATGGCAGAAGGATGGGCTTTAACACCTGGGCTTTAATGCATCATTATGAAGACAATGTTTATATGCTGTCATAGACAGCTCCCAGTCCTGAGTAAAGATTGGTAGGCGGTGGGACCGGCTTCAAATCGTGACAACTATGGCAGTGGTCACATGATCACTGATCCTTCCCATCCCACAGGCGCTCCAAACTACTTAAAGGGATGCTGGGGTAGGTGGAAAGGGGTTAAAGAGATCCTATACCAAGAGAAGCCCAGGGGCTGCCATTGCTGGCCGTGTTTTAGGAATCCAGTTGCCTGTCTGTCTTTGACTTCTATACTTTCTGAGTCAGTAACCTGGAACAAGCATTCATATCAGGACTGCCAGAGAGAATGCAACATTTCTTACCTGTGCATTTATTTCATGTCCGTGTCTCAAAGTATTGAAAACCATGGCAGATAAGCAACTATTATCTTCAGAAGGTTAGGTTAGGTTACCAAGGCTAGGGTTGTTTTAGTGCAGGTTTCTTTTAATTCAAAGATATCACAGTTCTTACTAAAACAAATGGTTGCAAACATAATAGATTAAGTTAGCCACCTGGGCTAAATATTGGCCAAAAAAAGGTTGGTTTAGTGCTGTGGTCTTCAAATTGCGGTCCAAGGGCCAGATGCAATCCTTTGCTAGCCTTTATCTGTCCCTTGGGGCACTTTTCATTTCACTGGTACAAGACAATATTCCTCCCACTGACACCAGCAATGGGCCATAGTTCTTGCTACTGACATCAACAATGGGGCTCCCAATTGTGCCACCAATGGGGCACTATTCCTCAAACTGACACCAATGATGGGGCACTATATATTTCACTGAGACC
Source organism: Glandirana rugosa (assembly GCA_018402905.1). NCBI lineage: Eukaryota > Metazoa > Chordata > Amphibia > Anura > Ranidae > Glandirana > Glandirana rugosa. The sequence goes on along the minus strand of BLSH010466739.1, from coordinate 583,044 downwards.
CACAATGGGGCACTATTCTTCCCACTGACACCAACAATGGGGCATAATTCCTGCTACTGACATCAGCAATGGGGCACTAATTCTTCCCTTGAAGTCAAAAATGGTGTTCTATTCTTCAAACTGACACCAATGATGGGGCACTATTTCTTCAATTGATGCCAACAATGGGGAACTATTTCTCCCCCTTATAGCAAGGATGCATTGTTTACTCCCACTGACTACAGGACAATTTTTACTCCCAATCGCCACAGTCCAGCCCTCTAAAGTCTAAAGGACAGTAAACTGGCCCTTTGTTTAGAAAGTTTGAAGACCCCCGGGTTCGTGCACCAGTAATTCTTAGTTGCATAGGAAGCTCAAGACTTTCTTCCCAATTGTTGTCCAACTGGATAATGTTCAAAAAGGGGTGAAAAATCGGAAAAAAACATGACCACATTGATACTTATATGTAAAACCACTTTGATTCTTATATGCAGAAATTTTGCACCCTAAACATCCTGGAAGTTTTCTGCAAGTACGATATAACAAAATTCTTCAGGGTTTTGTCTTAAAAAGGTCCACCTAAGTTTGAGTTCAGATTTAGTCAAACAAACATATATATAGTATGGCCAATCTACTTTTTACAATAACAGGAGTGAATCATGCCTGAGTTGTTCAAAGGTTTGACTTTATGAACATAAATAGATTTAGTCGATGGCATTACAAATGAAATATAGAATCTTTTCATTAGATGTAAACTGTAGAGTACATTTCCAATACTTTAAGTGAATCAACAAAATATACAAATAAAGCTTATTTGTGATTGCCAGTCCCTGATGTGTCAGGAGAGTTCTGACTCACTGAATGATTCACATATGTAATATAATTAGCAGGAAATCAGATGAAGAAAGTTGGAATGTAAAGATGGTGTCTACCCCTTGTAATTATATAGGTGGCTCCACAGGATGCAAAGCATGATATTAAATAGCTTGTCTTGTTCCCACCTAGGTGTAAATCAAAATCCTAGCTACAGAGTATTATTTATTCTATAATATAAATTACACCTACCTCTGCACAGCAGGTGTACACAATGACATAAGTGCACTTTAGTATTCTATTTCCAGTGTCTTTATATGTAACATAAATACAAGAATGCCTTCCTTTGATTTGGTCTGCAAAGCAATAGGATATACATCCGAATGGAGGATAATCTGACTGTTAGACTATACTCATTTCAGGATCGGGTAACCTACTTGAATAAGCCATTGGTGTAACACAAATGACATCAACAGGTAAATCACACTAACAACTGCTCATAATGCATAGGTGGTTGCTTTCATGAAATGCTATCAGAGCATGTTACTGTTTTTAGTACAGGACAACATACATTTTAAAATCTGTTCTCTGCCCATGCAGGACTATTCATATCCTATTGCTCTGTTCAGCTGCTAAAAAAATATTTCCAGGTACGGATGAGCATGTGAATTATTCCATGTGACAATGCTTGTGCTTTACCCAGCAATGCCAACTGAGAACAGAGAGAGTCCTTGGTACTGGTTAAAGTGTTACTAAACCCATAGCAGTAAAACCTGTCTGTATATGCAGAATAGCATGCTTGTTATACTCACTGTGGAACTTAAGGTGTTAATCCTCCGCATTGTGTAAAAAGGCTCTTTGATCCTATATGGACAGATCCTCCCCTTCCTGCGGGGTCTCTCTGGGCAAGGCCAGATAAGACAAAGTCAGAGTGGTCCTCTTGCACATGCTCAGTTTTGTCTCTATTGCTGGAGAGAATATTTTCTTGTTGAGCTGAGCTGGTCAGGTTATATGGTATTGACATCACACATGTGGGCGTGTATACAGATCCTAAATGACAGCCCAGTCCCTCCCTCCTCCTCCTCCATGCCCAGTAACTAAAAAAGAACACAGTTCGTGGGATGTCACATCATGATGCTTTGCCTCCCATAACAGCATGAGGACACAGGCTGTAGTGAAAATCTCCTCCTACCTGAACACTCAGCACTCAGATGGACCATGCAGTTTATCACGTGACCGTGGTATACAGATCAGCCAAAAAGGAGGTATATAGTGGCAGTATGTTAATGTAAAAAGAAGATTTATAAGCTGTGGGCACTGTGGGGGGGTTGGCAGATCAGCTATTTTCATATTACTGGGTTAGGAACACTCTAAATTCTGACTGGAGGAAGTTGGAAATTACTGTGACATGACATTTATCTCAGGGGCCTTAGAGTAAGCCTATTGCTTTGCGCTAAAGGGCAAGGCATAGGTTCAATTAACCACTTCCCGACCAGCTCCTGTAGATATACGGTGGCAGGTTGGTAGCCCTACGTGAATCGCTGTCTATTTTCAGAGATTCGCGCAGCCACAGTTGCACGGGTCGGTCAGACTTGATGTCCGCCGGCAATCTGCAATCACCTAATACAGAGGCAGAATGGGAAACCACTAATATTTCAAAGGGCAAAAAAAAGGTTGCAAAGGCTGACTTAGAGGAACAACAGAGAAATAAGCAAATACAGATGGAATAAAGGACATATCACTACTGCAATAAAGAGCTTCAACTTTGATTAAAGCAACCATGTCCTTTTATAAAACAACCCTTTCCTTTACCAAACACCCTTTCCTTTGCCGATATGTACAGAAAACACCATATATGAACAATTTAGCTTATAAAAAAAATCACTGGTGCATAATCATTGAGCAAAAACTCTTTTTCATTCTGTTCCTTTCCATTGGGTTCTGTTATCTTGCTTCACACACATCATGGAGAAGGTGAAGCCAGGCTGTCAGAACCTGAATATGAAATACATCTTATCACTTCTTTTGACAGTTACAGTGAGGGAAAAAAATATTTGATCCCCTGCTGATTTTGTACATTTGTCCACTGACAAAGAAATGATCAGTCTATAATTTTAATGGTAGGTTTATTTTAACAATGAGAGAGTAACAACAAAAAAATCCAGAAAAACGCATTTCAAAAAAGTTATAAATTGATTTGCATTTTAATAAGTGAAATAAGTATTTGATCCCTTCGCAAAACATGACTTAGTACTTAGGGGCTAAACCCTTGTTGGCAATCACAGAGGTCAGACGTTTCTTGTAGTTGGCCACCAGGTTTGCACACATCTCAGGAGGGATTTTTCCTACTCCTCTTTGCAGATCCTCTCTAAGTCATTAAGGTTTTGAGGCTGACGTTTGGTAACTCGAACCCTCAGCTCCCTCCACATATTTTCTATGGGATGAAGGTCTGGAGACTGGCTAGGCCACTCCAGGACCATAATGTGCTTCTTCTTGAGCCATTCCTTTGTTGCCGTGTGTTTTGGGTCATTGTCATGCTGGAATACCCATCCAAGACCTATTCTCAATGCCCTGGCTGAGGGAAGGAGGTTCTCACCCAAGATTTGACGGTACATGGCCCTGTCTATCGTCCTTTTAATGCAGTGAAGTTGTCCTGTACCCTTAGCAGAAAAACACCCCCAAAGCATAATGTTTCCACCTTTATGTTTGACGGTGGGGATGGTGTTCTTGGGGTCATAGGCAGCATTCCTCCTCCTCCAAACACGCGGAATTGAGTAGATGCCAAAGAGCTGGATTTTGATCTCATCTGACTACAACACTTTCACCCAGTTCTCCTCTAAATCATTCAGATGTTCATTAGCAAACTTCAGATGGGCCTGTACATGTGCTTCTGAGAAAAGGGACCTTGCGGGTGCCGCAGGATTCCAGTCCTTCGCGGCTTAGTGTGTTACCAATTGTTTTCTTGGTGACTATGGTCCCAGCTGCCTTGAGATCATTGATGGATGATCCGCCTCCCATAACAGCATGAGGACATGGGCTGATTCCTCACCGTTCTTATGATAATTGAAACTCTACAAGGTGAGAACTTACATGGAACCCCAGACCGAGGGAGATTGACATTTATATTGTGTTTCTTCCATTTGTGAATAACCTCACCAACTGTTGTCACCCTCTCACCAAGCTGCTTGGCTTCTTGTAGCCCATTCCAGTCTTCTGTAGGTCTGCAATCTTGTCCCTGAGATCCTTGGACAGATCTTTAGTCTTGGCCATGGTGGAGAGATTGGAATCTGATAGATTGATTGCTTCTGTGGACAGGTGTCTTTTATACAGTTAACAAGCATTAAGAGAGTGCTCCTAATCTCAGCTCATTACCTGTATAGAAGACACCTGGGAGCCATAAATCTTGCTGATTGATAGGGGATCAAATACTTATTTCACTCATTAAAATGCAAATCAATTCATACATTTTTTGAAATGCGTTTTTCTGGATATTCTGTAGAGCTGCACGATTAATCGTTAAAAAATAGTTATCGCAATTCAACCCCCTCACGATCTTAATAAAGGATTTCCCCGATTCATGCTAAACAAGTGCAGAGCAGAGCTGTCAAAAAAAGAAAAAAAAAACTCAGCCGGCAATTGTTTATCAACAGTGATAAAGAGAAACAATGTACATTATCTCACAAAAGTGAGTACACCCCTCACATTTTTGTAAATATTTTATTCTATCTTTTCATGTGACAACACTGAAGAAATGACACTTTGCTACAATGTAAAGTAGTGAGTGTACAGCTTGTATAACAGTGTAAATTTGCCGTCCCCTCAAAATAACTCAACACACAGCCATTAATGTCTAAACCACTGACAACAAAAGTGAGTACACCCTTAACCACTTGACAACTGGGCACTTAAACCCCCTTAACAACCAGACCAATTTTCAGCTTTCAGCGCTCTCACACTTTGAATGACAATTACTCAGTCATGCAACACTGCACCCAAATGAAATTTGCGTCCTTTTTTTCACACAAATAGAGCTTTCTTTTGGTGGTATTTAATCATCTCTGGGTTTTTTATTTTTTGCGCTATAATTAAAAAAAGACCGAAAATTTTGTAAAAAAATGAATTTTTCTTCGTTTCTGTTATAAAATTTTGCAAATTAGAAAACAACAGTCACCAAATCTGTAATTACCGACACACAACTCAATAAAACTCCCCTGCCGTTTAAATGTGACAATATGTTCGACATGTGAGTGATGAAATGTAACATCGTTTCACAGTAAAGAAGTCACAACAGTGTACTTTTCTATCTTATTTTATAAATGTTTTTACACTCCCCACATGAGTGAAAACACTCTATTACATGTAAC
>BLSH010466739.1:559833-570473 GCA_018402905.1 Glandirana rugosa | reverse complement strand
AAAAAAAAAAAAATGCATTTTTCTGCGTTTGTTATAAAATTTTGCAAATTAGTAATTTCTCTTCATAAATTTTGACCAAAAATGATACTTCTACATTACTTTGGTAAAAATAACCCAAATCGGAGTTTATTTGGTGTTGGTGGACAGACAGATATGACGGGGGCATACAGATGTTTTGGAGTATGGTGACAGATGTGACGGGGACAGACAGATGTTTGGGGACTGTGACAGATGTTGTGTATGGTGACAGATGTGATGGGGGACATACAGATGTTTTGGGGGCTGTTTTATGGGGACACTTATGTGTATGGGGACAGGGGTATCAGTGTGCTTGGTGCACTGTGTGGGGGGCGATCTGTGACAGCTTTCTGCATGAAATCCTCATCATGCAGAGAGCTGTCACAGAGCTGCAGCTCCCCCCTCACTGAGTTTGGCGGGGGGAGAACTGTCACAGAGACGTTCGTCACTGTTTACAATGTGACGGCTGTGATTGGACACAGCCGTCACATGATCGGGAGGGCCAGTCACTGCGCCCGTATCCCGATCTCTGCTCAGCTGGATCCTGTGATCATGATGATCACAGGATCCAGCAGCAGCGCGGCGCGTGGCCGCGCTGCGAGCTCCCATTCTGCAGGACGTAAATACACGTCCTGTCAGAACAGGGAAGCTCCCACCCGACCGTATATATACAGTGGCCAGGTGGGAGGTGGTTATTATTTATTTATTCCTTCTATTTAATTTTGCACTGACATATTACCTACAGTAGTATAATAACATATACACTATATTACCAAAAGTAATGGACACCTGCCTTTACACTTGCATGAACTTTAATGGCATCTCAGTCTTAGCCTTTGCATATATAAAAGGTTCAACTCTTCTGGGAAGCCTGTCCACAAGGTTTAGGAATATGTTTAAGAAAGGAAGGGTAGCCCCTGGAAGTTGCACATCTATAGTGTCCTACTGCAGTGAATGGAGTGGCAACCTCAGCCTGGACTCCAACCAGGTCACGCCCCAAAAGTGGAGTGTGTATTTGACCATTCTTCCACAAGCGCATTTGTGAGGTCAGGCACTGATGTTGGACTAGAAGGCCTGACTGGCAGTCTCCACTCTAATTCATCCCAAAGGTGTTCTGTCGGGTTGAGGTCAGGACTCTGTGCAAGCCAATCAAGTTCTTCAACCCCAACTTCTCTCATCCATGTCTTTATGGACCTTGCTGTGTGCACTGGTGTGCAGTCATGTTGGAACAGGAAGGGGCCATCCCCAAACTGTTCCCACAAAGTTGGGAGCATGAAATTGTCAGAAATGTCTTGGTATGCTGACATCTTAAGCCTCGTACACACGGGACGACGATCGTACCTGCGATCATCGCAAATCGTATGTTGGCTGTTGTATCTAGCATACTGACTGCACTACACGATCGTACGACCGCAGAAGAACGTTCAGGTGCATGTAATTAGCATCCGGTCATTCCTGACTTCGGAGCATGCGTGTTTGCACAATACAACTTGTTGTGCCAACTTCCCTGTACACACCATACAACGGTCGTACGAACGCTTGTTGGTACGACCAAGTTTTCTAATTTGCTCATACAACTCCCCTTGTACGACTGTCGTATGTTCAGCTGTTCAAATCGCACATACGAACGATCGATTACATATACTACGGTTGTTAGTACGACCTGTTGTATACGACCTTCGAAACATGTACGAGGCTTAAAGAGTTCCCTTTACTGGAACTAAGGGGCCAAGCCCAACTTATGAAAAACAACCCCACACCATAATCCCCCTCCCCCCCTCCACCAAATGATTTGGACTAGTGCACAAAGCAAGGTCCATAAAGACATGGCTGAGTGAGTTTGAGGTGGAGGAACTTGACTGTCCTGACCTCAACCCGATAGAACACCTTCGGGATGAATTAGAGTGGAGACTGCGAGCCAGGCCTTCTACATCAGTGTCTGACCTCACAAATGCGATTCTGGAAGAATGGTCAAACATCCCCATAGACACACTCCTAAACCTTTTGGACAGCCTTCCCAAAAGAGTTGAAGATGTTATAGCTGCAAAGGGAGGGCCAACCCAATACTGAACCCTACTGACGAAGACTGGGATGCCATTAAAATTCATGTGCGTGTAAAGTCAGGTGTCCCAATACTTTTGGTAATATGGTGTATTACCTAGTATAATAAAATATACATGGAATCGTGCATTTCAGTCCCTGCCCATAGGAGCTTACTATCTAATGTCCCTACTACATACAGTACATGCACAGTGTTAGTGATGAATTGATATGAAAATCAGGCAAATTGGAAAATGTTTTAATTCATCTAAATACTGTATATTCATTAAGATTTATCCAATCGGGAGGATCAATAATTGATGTTCCTGAATGACATGATTTTTCGCAGATCATCTACTAATGGCAAATAGATTGTGCATTTTGCAAGTGCGGTTGCATTCATTTTCCCCAGAGCTTAGGGGATGTGGCTAAGATCTGATGATTTCCATCATCCAATCATGTGCAAGCAAAAATGTTTTTCTTTTTTTTTTCCTTGCACCTGATTGATTGTGCTTGGAAAGGGAAAAGCAATGCATTATTAGCATATCACATAAGCATTTAAAGTGAAACTTCACGCAAAAGGGGAAGTTCCGCTTATTTACACCCCCCCGCCACATTTGGCACTTTTTTGGGAGGGTTTGGGAGGGGGGGAGTGGGTCATTAAGATCCAAACAGAAGTTCAGCCCCCCTCCTTCCCCTGCAGCCTTCTGGGACACATCACAGGTTCTGGAAGACTGCAGGACCATTCACAAATCGCGGCTCGCTAATGCGTGAGTGAGAAATCGGCTGTGAAGTCGCAAAGCTTCACTATCTGTTTCCCCTTACTCACGATGTCGGCGCCTGGACCCGAAGCCAATTGAAGAATCAGCTTGGGCGAGTACAGCGCTGGATCTTTGGATAGGTAAGTATCCTTATAATAAAAGTCAGCAGCTGCAGTATTTATGGGGAGACTGGAGCGCCTCTTTAAGTTTTCTCAATAAAGGTATATTGATGAAAAACATGAGTAGTAGACAGAAGGTACTTCGTAAATTTGCCAGGTCTTTTCCTTGTGTGTCTTCATTAATGTGAATTAAAAGTACAGATCATTTATTGAAACTTGTCTTTGCAAGTTGGGGTGACATAAAACTGCTGGTTCCACATATTGTGGCTTTTAGTCTTCCTATAATATATTTGCTAATAACTGATGTATTTATGCACTAGCTGTATCTGGCCATTATTAGGAGGCACTGAGAAATAGTTTACTTCCACTTTAAACAGCCAATTCAAAATGAATGGCATAAAACACACCTCAATGCATGAGAATCTAAAGCAGGTTGCGTTTTATGTAGCACAATACACCCTGCATTAGGGTTTGTTGCAGTGCAAATGTGTTTTAAAGGGCACTGCAGTGCACCAGTGCACATAATCAGCTTCTGAAGACGTCACGTTTGATGAGGAAACGCGTCAAGCTGAGGCGCACGTCACGCTAGTCCATGCACAGTTGAAACGCACGCTGACTCCGAGAGGTTCCAGCTGCTTCCTTCTGCTTACAAATTTACAAATTTTCAAATTTACGAAAAATTTGTTAAGCGGGTTTTCGTTAATTTGAATATTTCCGAATAAACAAATTCATCGAATTTCGTCAAAAAACGAATTGCACATGTCTAAGGAACACAATACTTTTTGCACATTGTTTAATTGGAGTTAATGTGCACATAGTGTATCAAGGTATACTATTTTGTATGATCATTTGATATTTGCACAAAGTTTATGGATTTGATCAAGTGGAATTTGCACATAGTTGATATAGGTTTATGAATGTATTTATTGATTTTGTATTTAACCACTTGCTGAGCGTATCCTTGCTGCATATCCTTGCGGGGCCGCGGGTTGGGCGGACTCGATGTCCACCGGTGACTCACGATCGCCCGTTAGGCTCGATTCACATCTATGCATTTTGCTTTTCAGCATTTTTGCAGTGCTTTTTGCTGTGCTTTCTGCATTTTTTACAGCGATTTTGCCACAATTTGCATTTTGCGCTTTTTATTTAAAAAATTTTTTTTAAATTTTTTGTGGGAAAATTTAGTTGCTAGGCAGATTTAAAACGCAAAATGCAAATCGCGGCAAAAATGTGTTAAAAACACAGCACTTGTTTTTTTCTTGCATGCCCATTGAAGTCTATTACATGCAAAACGTCCCCGACCCTTTCCAAAAATGCAGAGGCACAAAAAAGCATTGATGTGAACATGTTCCATAGGAACCCATGTTAAAAAAATTCCCTGCATTTCTGCAAACTGCAAAATGCATCAAAAAACGCATTCGTGTAAATCAAGCCTTAGAGAGGAAAAATGGGGAACTGCCGATGTAAACACGGCGTTCCCCGTTCTGACAGGCGGCATGACAGAGGTCTACTGATCCCTGTAATCAGGATCAGTTAGATCTGTCATACCCCTGCCAGCCCAGCCCCCATACAGTTAGAACACACACAGGGAACACAGTTAACCCCTAGATCACCCCCTACAGGTTAACCCTTTCCCTGCCAGTGACATTTACACAGTAATCAGTGGCTTTTTTTTTAGCTCTGATCGCTGTATAAATGTCAATGGTCCCAAAAAAGTGTCAGGAATGTCCAATCTGGCCGCCGCAATGTTGCAGTCCTGATAAAAATCACAGATTACTGCCATTACTAGTAAAAAAAAAAAAAAAAAATAGTCAAAACACCATAAATGAATTCTCATAAACGTGGCAACTTTTGCGCAAACCAATCAATATACGCCTATTGTGATTTTCATTTGGGTACAAAGTTGCACGACTGCGCAATTGTCAGTTGCACGACTGCGCAAGCGACGCAGTGCCGAATCGAAAAAAGTGCTCTGGTCAGGAAGGGGGAAATCCTTCTGGGGCTGAAGTGGTTAATATTGATCCTGGCAAGCGCTGTTTAGTGCACCAGGGTGACACCTGTGCACATTACATTTTTAAATTACATAATTGCATTACTATGCATTTAGCACATCAGCATGCAGTGTGAAATGAAAGGGCCTATACTAATAAGGGTTTTGATCAAACCTTTACTGACAGCGCACACATCTTTTAAAGTCATTATTAAAATCAAATCTTTGAACTATTAAAGTGGCTGTACACTCTTACGTATACCCAGTGAAGTGACTGGCCTCAGGTGATACACAGAGATGAAACAACTCCTCCCACATGAGTTGTACCTGTTTATTTGCAGCCATCTCTTCTGTGTATCCATTCAAATTGTAGAATTTTTAAAGCTTGCCTGAGAGTTCAGAAAAAAGGGGGCAGAGAGCTGAAATTACACTCTGCAGAGTTCAGTGTGGAGAGCTCTGAGAGCTGAATGGGGGGAAGAGAACCCCCCCCCCCCTCCACACAGCTTACAGGAACAGAGCTGAGGCTGTCAATCAGCTGGAGCTCCCTCCCCTGTCACCTTTTTTCTCTTGGTGTCGGGAAAACTTGTCAGAAGGAACTCATGCTGATAGCAGAGGAAGGCAGCAGCAGGCAGAAATGACACTTGGTGCTCTTAATAGAGACAAGCACACACTATAGAGGGATATGGTTTGTTCATATTTCATGCTTGAGGTTTACAAGCACTGTAAACTTTATCCACCCCGATTCTGTAAAAGGTACTTTCCACTGCATTTTAATTATCTTGATCCCCTCCTTTGTTGCAGGTCGTCTCTTGAAAATTTTAGTAACTCCATTTATGGGTCTTCCTCTCTCAGTCCTTCCCAATAGTTCAGTGTTGGAGTGGCCCAGGTGCTGTCACCAGAGGAACATATCTAGCAAAGTGGAAGTATCAGCCTTAAAGTGCAGGTCCGCCACCCACCGCCGCCCCTTTAAAAATTAAAAGTCATCAGCTACACATACAGTAGCTACTGACTTTTAACTTTAGGACACTTACCTGTCCTGGAGTCCAGCGATGTCAGCACCGCCACTGATCTTCAGGTCGGCTGGCCGAGTGCTGCTGCCACCATTAAGAGTAAGGGAACCTACAAAATCTTTCGGATGATTCGTAAGATTTCGGACACACCAGTCCCATTAGATCCAGCTACAGCCCTTTTAAATCAAGCAATCCCTGGTTGCCCAAAGGCAATGGCTTCCCTTATCCGGTTTATTCTCATAGGAGCTAAGATAACTATCGCTAAGGCCTGGAAGACCAACACGGTCTCATTCCAGGCTACCAAGCGGAAAATATCCTGGATTATGACCCAATAGAAGATCTCAAACGCGATACTAAACACATCACCTCAATTCGACAAAATCTGGGATCCCTGGGTGAACTATGTTGGGGGCTCAGGGAAAGAAAATGGGACTTTCCCTAGTAATTCATCCTCCCTGGTTTGAGTATCCAAAAGCTTCATAGGTGCCCAGAATATAATTCCCTCGGGAGGGGTTCCCCGAGCAGAGCCTGATCTTTCTCCCACTTTCCCTTCTCTTTTTCTTGGTATCTCTCCTCTTCTTCCCCTCTTTTTCTCCCTTCATCTTTTTCTCTCTCCCTTTCTATCAGTTTTCCAGGTTTGAGCCTAGACGCCTGTTCGCCTAGCTCATCAGCAATGGAGTGCTTCCTCAGTCTAACTGTGATGTATATTACAGCCTTGTATATCGATGTCACTTTCACACTCATTAGGTGGGAGCGGGCTGCAGGAGGGGTAGGGTAGAGGGCACAGCTTGTCCCCGATCGGGGTGTCTTCTCCCGGGCCCCTCCTCACGGAGGTCTTTGACCCACAACCCCTCCCCACACTCCAGCAGGACATTCCCTAAGGTGACTCATATCTGTCCTCCTTGGCTGTCTGAGGAACCCACTCCACTAAAGCCTATTGGCGTTTCACCCGAAGCCCGCTGGGCCTATACAGTAGGTTCATTCACTATCAAAATCTTTATTTTAAACTACGGGGTGGAAATCTCCAGAGGTGGGGCGCTCCGGGCGGGCCGGAACCCAGTGCTCCCATCGGACACGGGAGCCACCATTTAACTGCCAGCTTCTGAAGTTTGCTGGATGTCTGGGACGGTCCCGGCTCTTCACGAAGCGTATCCATCCTGGACGCGGGACTCCATCCTATGGGAGGCCGCATAGTCCATTTGGTAATGTCTCAGTCATGATGTATGACTTATGGTTGTTAAATATTATTGCTCAAAGTTTGCAATTTTCCGGTATATCTGGACTTTTGTATGTATCGAACAAATCAATAACACTATTGAAATATAAATCTTAGAAATGTTATGGAGAGTGATACATACCAATTGTTCATACCATATATGTTACTATAAAGCTGCAAACATCTTTCTGTTATGTATGATACTGCATACGCTGTAATTTTCTCTTTTTGAAAACAATAAAAACATTGAAATACAAGAGTAAGGGAACCCGGCAGTGGAGCCATTCGGCTTCATGCCGGGCCCCTCCAGCACATGCGCGAGCCGCCGCTGCACTTTCTCACTGCCTGGCGGCAAAGGAGGAGGGAGCCGGGCTGCTGATGTCAGCAGCTGCGGCCCGGGTTCCCGGATGTTGGGGAAAAGGACACCTGTCTTTGACTGGTATCCTCTCCCCCCTCCCCCCCAAAAGGTGCCAAATGTGACACCTGGGGGGGGGGGGGGGGATTTGACGAACTTTTGGGTAGAACTCCCCTTTAATGTATACACTGTGACCCAAAAAGACAAGATTTGGGTGCTGCTCAGGTAGAGAGGTAAAGTCCAACTAGATTGTTGTTGAGTGCAGGCAGAGACAGGGAGCTCACCCTAGCTCCAAGCTGCAGCAATGTCAAAGGAAAAGGTCCATAAGCCACACATCATGAAGCAGACCCATGTGCATGAAGTGAGATGAATGGCAGGCTCAGCCCAGACTCCAGCCAGGCACATCCGCCAACACGTTTCGCTCCGGCCCTTGGAGCTTATACTTGATTAAGCTCCAGAGGGTGGAGCGAAACTTGTCGGGGTTGTGGCCTGGCTGCAGTCCAGGCTGAGGCTGCCATTCATCTCACTTCATACCCCTGGGTCTGCTACATGATGTGTGGTTTATGGACCTTTCCCTTTGACAGCCATAATGTATAGTAGCTATTAGGACAGGATTTTTCAGGAGCTGCAATAGGGGGCAGACAGAAGCAAATAAAATTAGAAATGGCTGTTTTTTTAACACAAATTTACTTTAAAATAGCCTGTTTAATCTCGGTTGAAGTGGGCAATTGCCCCAGTTCTATATTCAGCTTTTCTATATCAGCCCCAGTGTGTACCTGTAACTTTGGGCTTGTTTCACGTAGTCAAAATGTCTTTTCAGTACTAGCTTTAAAAGGATGGGAAAATTATAGAGATGTTATAGCAGAACACTTCAAATATATTATTCATTGGTGACACATTCACTTGAGCTCTAGCGAGGAGATGATTTCTCTGGATTTATGTCTTCCTACATGACAGAACTTTCAATTCGCTACTTCAGTGCTGACACCATCCGCTGACCTTGCTTCACGGGACTTTGCCTGTTATTTCAGAGATATCACTGATACAATGATAGAAAAAGTCAAATTACAGCCCCCCTACCATCCCAGCTGTGTTCAGCTTCATATCCCCCTACATCCTCTGTCTGTCTTTAAATTGGTAACAAAGGCAGAAGACTTTTCTAGCCTAGCCTCCTTTCTTCATGCACACCTTGTACTTATTTGCCAATAATAATAAAGCCAGAGCACTTATTCCGTCTCACATCCAATGGTACATTAGTAGTCTTCCAAGCGATGCTGCTCTCTTTGAGCGGGGAAACGCCAAAGCACTAGGAAACAAAGGAGGGCACAAACGCCTAGTACAATACCTCCAACACCATCACAATTTATTGAGAAGCCAAAACCATACTCACAAACATGGGATATTCACAAGCATATCAGATCACCACTCCAGCATGGTGGATATCCAAATCACTGCAGTAGGAACGCTGACGCGTTTTGAGAGACAAGCCCCCTTCCTTAGAGCTTTGGGGGGTTGCTGAAGTTGTGGTCTGATGATTGTGACTATCTCATGTTTGTGAGTAGGTTTTTCGCTTTTTAATACATTTTAATGGTGTTGGAGGTAATGCACTAGGCATTTGCGCCCTCTTTGGTGCCACTTAGAGCATATCTGTATTTATCCCACACTAGGTGAAATAAATCTTGACTTTCCCATGCTGCCCCATGGGGCTAGATCCACCAATGGGTCATCTTCTTCCCTCTCCCTTCTGCTTTCTGCAGCTCAACTTTGGGTGCCTGAGTGGTCAACACCAGACCAGGTCTGTTTGGGTGGCATGGACCAAGTAAGATCAGATAGTATCTGCTTTGCAGGGCTATTATTTTAAATATTCCTGGTACAGACATTTAAAAAATCTATTTATTCTGATATTTTCCCCCTCGAAAGTTTTCCTTTGTATTTTAATGTGATGCACAGCCCCATTGACGAAAAAGAATCCACAGGAGTTGGGGGGTTTCATTAACCTACAATACCTATATTGTTAAAAGTATTGGGACACCTGCCTTTACACACACATTAACTTTAAAGGTATTCCAGTCTTAGTCTGTAGGGTTCAATATTGAGTTGGCCCACCCTTTGCAACTATAACAGCTTCAACTCTTCTGGGAAGGCTGTCCACAAGGTTTAGGAGTGTGTCTATGGGAATGTTTGACCATTCTTCCAGAATCAAATTTGTGAGGCCAGGCACTGATGTTGGATGAGAAGGCCTGGCTCGCAGTTTCCGCTCTAATTTATCCCAAAGGTGTTCTATCGGGTTGAGGTGCAGGCCAGTCAAGTTCCTCCACCCCAAACTCGCTCAGCCATGTCTTTATGGACCTTGCTTTGTGCCCTGGTCCACATCATTTGGTGGAGGATGGTGGGGGTTATGGTGTGGGGTTGTTTTTCAGGGGTTGGGCTTGACCCCTTAATTCCAGTGAAGGGAACTCTTAAGGAGTCAGCATACTAAGACATTTACATGCTCCCAACTTTGTGGGAACAGTTTGGGGATGGTCCCTTCCTGTTCCAACATGACTGCGCACCAGTGCACACAGCAAGGTCCATAAAGACATAGATGAGCGAGTTTGGGGTGGAGGAACATGACTGGCCTGCACAGAGTCTTGACCTTAACCTGATAGAACACCTTTGGGATGAATTAGACCAGAGACTGCGAGCCAGGCCTTCTCATCCAACATCAGTGCCTGACCCCATAAATGTGCTTCTGAGGGAATGGTCAAACATTTCCATAGACACTCCTAAACCTTGTGGACAGTGTTCTGTTACATGATTTGCATGTAACATAAATATGCAGCTATAGTAATGTTTTTATAGTTGGTTATTACAATGCCATCTTGTGGTTCTTTTGGATATTACACCTTTCTATTGTATTTTCTAAGTGTGTACCTCCCATCCTCTGTGAGCTAATTTCCTCTTCCTAGTTCACTCTACTTTGTAACTTCCTGTTCCGGGTGCACTCTGCTATTCTAGTTCCTCTTCCTGTGTCCTCTCTCTCATGAGGTAAAGAATATGGCCACATGCTAGAAGGCCTCTCTCCGGAAGATCGTACACCGGTATAAGAAATGGAGTACTCTCTCTCCTGTGTCCTTCTCCTTGATCTTATC
>BLSH010466739.1:539389-554209 GCA_018402905.1 Glandirana rugosa | reverse complement strand
TACCCCCGACCTGACTGACCTCTTCCTCTTTCTAGCAACAAGGGATAGTGACCCTTGTCTGTTAGAAAAAGTTGAGGGTAGTCTTTCCCTTAGACGAAACAAATGTGAGAGTCTAGGGGTAAGCCGGACAGAGCCCTCGCTAGTTATCTGATAAGAACTGTCTGCGGTGATCATATCTGCTTATACAGGCCAGGCATAGAGGTCTCAACAAGGGATAAGTCGCCATTACAACAGTTAGGAGTCAGAATAGACAGCCTTCCCAGAAGAGTTGAGGCTGTTATAGCTGCAAAGGTTGGG
Organism: Glandirana rugosa; assembly: GCA_018402905.1. Taxonomy (NCBI): domain Eukaryota; kingdom Metazoa; phylum Chordata; class Amphibia; order Anura; family Ranidae; genus Glandirana; species Glandirana rugosa. The sequence goes on along the minus strand of BLSH010466739.1, from coordinate 553,912 downwards.
CCAACCCTATGGGCTAAGATTGGGATACCATTAACCACTTGCGGACCAGCCATCATCATGGTACGTCGCTCGCGGGAACGTGTGGTGTGGGTGCGCGCTTACTGGCTAGCGGGGAGCCAATCAGCAGGTGGGGTGGACTGCTGATCGCTCCCGAGACAGGCCGAATGGGGATCTGAGAGTGTAAACAAAGCAGATTCCCTTTCTGATGGGAGTTGAAAAAGATTGTCTGTTCCCAGTGATAGGGAACAACGATCTTTCTCCTTCTCCAGTCAGTCCAGCCCCCATACAGTTAGAAACACCACAGAGGGAACACATTTAACCCTTTGATTGCCCCTAGTGTTAACCCCTTCCCTGTTAGTGACATTTATACAGTAATCAGTGGCTATTTTTAGCTCTGATCGCTGTATAAATGTCCATGGTCCCAAAAAAGTGTCCAATCTGTCCGCCACAATGTTGCAGTCCCAAACAAAAATTGCAGATCGCTGCCATCACTAGTAAAAAAATAAAAAAATAATAAAAATGCCATAAATCTATTCCCATAGTTTGTAGACGCTATAACGTTTGCGCAAATTAATCAATATACGCTTATTGCAATTTTTTTACAAAAAATATATAAAAGAATACATATTGGCCTAAACTGAGGAAGCAATTCATTTCTTTTACATTTTTTGGGGATATTTATTATAACAAAAAGTAAAAACCGCAAAGGTGATCAAATACCACCAAAAGAAAGCTCTGTTTGGGTACAGCGTATTGTGAGTTAAGTGACACAGTGCCATATCGCAAAAAATGCTCTGGTCAGGAAGTAGTTAAAGTTCATGTGCGTGTAAAGGCAGGTGTCCCACAACTTTTGACTATATAGTGTTGTAATGCTGGCAGCTTAAACCAATTTTTCATGGGATTAACATAATTATTTAGATGGATTTGGATGGATTCACCTTTATGTGCCTGCGCTGATGTTGTGTGTTTTTTAGTTGCTTTTTTTTTTACATAAGTAACAAATAAACACCATTGAAGAGCTAAATAGGGCTTGCAATATAAAACATATAATGCATGTAATGAATACTACCACAAATATTGTAAATAATATTAAAGTGCTCAGTCCATAATAATGATATATCTGTGTGCAATATTCCTCAAATAAAGTAAACATTCCATAGAAGAGTGAAGAGAACATTTGTGTTTTGACGGCAGAAATCACCTCTTGGCGTGCTGTATAACCACAGCTCATATAAATCAATCCGCACTCACCAGATATTATTAACCTCCTTGTTATACTACAAGAAAAATCAGCCATGCTTCGTGGTAACTCAGAGACCAGATCATACCACTGGAGGGATGCCTGGGGTGGGTGTCCTCACCTTGTTGGCACATGAATTCCATTGACTAAAATTGACTGTCAGGGACCAAAAAAAGAAAAAAAAAGAGAGAAGAAGGATCCTCCCATAGTGTTCAGTACAAAATTGCATATAACAGTATATGGAATTTTGCTTGAAGTTGAGTAGAGATCTTCTTTAATACAGCCAAAGACTGCACACTCAAGCAATACAGGCTTCAACACTTAAGTAATAGATTGTGGACAAAAAATAAATCTTCAAAATGACAAAAGAAAGAAAAGAACAAAAACCACCAACTACCATCATTTGCCAAAAGGAAGGGGCCAGCAATCGACATATTTACTAGCCCCTTCCCCTGCTCTCCATCCTGAAACATCCATCTTTGTGCCTGTGGGAGAGGAGAGGAGGGAAGCCAGCATCGCTGCGAGGGAAAGGGGCACACGGGGGTGAAAGAGGAGGAGAAGCTGGCAGCGCTGCATGGGGGAGGCAGAAGAGGATCAGTGTCTGTAGTAAGACGGTACAGCCAGCCCTCCTACTCAACAGGTACTGGGCCCCCTTTAAACTGATGGGGCTTGGGCCCAGCACAGGAGGGCTGGCTGTACTGTCTTATCAGCGGCCCTGTCTAGTGATATTTTGTACATTTAGAAAAGAATCCAGCAGTAGCGGCCCATCCATATGGGGCGCAGGGGCGTTGCCCCCTAATCCATGCGCCCGGCCCCTAATCCACATGCAGGGCGCCGGACGCATGGATTCCAAATGGGTTTTTTTTTGAAACACGTAATTAGAGCCTGAGGCTCTAATTGGCTTCAAAAAAGGGTGGGCTGGGGGTGCCCTGAGTCCACCCAGTTGTCTGACATTAGAGAATTATTATTCGCTGTTGTCTTCCTGATTTTCCTCTTGGTTAATCAGGAAGCAGGTCCTGAGAACCGATTGGCCAGGGAGTCTTAGGACACCCAATCATGTTTTAGGACACACTGGCCAATTGTGTCTCAGCCCGGAGGAGAAGCAATGGCCCAGCTCTTCATTCCCCTTGCCTCCTATGTTAAGGTTAGACTCCCGCACAGGGTGGGGTTGGATCTGTCTAATTGGGGGGGCGATTGCTGCCCTCCCACCTGCCCGGTTTCTATCTCCCGGGGGAGTTTGTGGCGATCACCGCCTTCCCATCTGTCTCCTCCAGGGTGGTGTTGGATGGCGTTAGTGTGCCGCAACGCCACCCCCCCCCCCCCCCGAAATATTTAGCACCAAAACAAAAGAAGGGAGAAGGCGCCTCTAAATGCAGAAAAATGTATTACATCAGTAAAAAACAGGATGATCACACTCACAAGATGTAGAAGTTAAGAAGGCATATCCGCACGCTTGTCTGCGGATAGACGTATGTTTAGGCAGCAATGTAGTCCATATGTGCGGGGTCTCTGTGTTGCTGTATCCACAATTATTCCCGCGGAGCAGGGCGACCGCCTGCAGTCAGTCAAACGTCAGCTCGTTTCCGATGGAACATCCGGGGCATCGAAAGGACCAGCATGCACAGCGTCCCACGGCGTGTACGTACCTGCGGTGTCAACAAGCAGGCGCACTCTTTCATGATGCCTGATGAAAGAGTGCGCCTGCTTGTTGACACCGCAGGTCCGTACACTCAGAAACGCGTCGCACAAGTGTGACGTGGGACGCTGTGCATGCTGGTCCTTCGATGCCCCGAATGTGAGTGTGATCATCCTGTTTTTTACTGATGTAATAAATTTTACTGCATTTAGAGGCGCCTTCTCCCTTCTTTTGTTTTAGTGTCTTTTGGATGTGGCTATCCTTCAGAAGAGCTGCCGACCTGCAGTGTATACCTCTGACATATCTACCTAATAGACCTCTCACCTGGCCTTGTGCCTATCTATCGTCAAAATATTTAGCACCAGCTGACTTTTTTTAAAGCAATCTACTGCTCTTGAGGGAGTCTATTCTACATTTTCACGGCTCATGTTCCTTCTAGCCTTGATGGAGGGTGCCCTTTAGAACCCCGGAACCTGCTGGCTTGTTGTTTTTCTCTAGCTCTTTCCTTCTATATGCAAACTAATAAGAAAAAGTTTTCTGTTTTCTATTCAGTACTCTAGCAGTACTGAAGCGGAGTAATCTATTCCTTCATTTCAGAACTACAGCGCAGTCATACATTCTATTTGATGTTTTTCAAGGTGTTTTATACCTTTCTTTGCAATTCACATACCCATAAAGAGTTTTTTCTTTAGTTTGATGTGCAGGCATTATTTTACTTCACAGGCATAATTACCTATGCATTATTCCTGAAAGAGACAGAATAAAATGTAGCCGTATGAATTAAATCTACAGAATGTCACCTGCCAGTCATTTTTCATTACCAGAGGCAGCAAAGTTGCACCGTTACAAAAGTAAAATGAGCTGAACAGATGGGATCATTCTGGCATAGACGCCTCAAGGCTCTCTATATACGTCTATGTCTCTTGCATCATTTTTGCTAAATTCTTCGATGGTACATTTTAATGGAGCCTCACATACCAAAGAGTTGAACAACATATCACAGGAACTGCTAGTCAAATTTTCTTGAGGAACTTTTACAGCTATAAATACCACGATATGAATCCTCTACGTTAGTATTCATCAGAATTCAGAACAACGGGGCTACAAAAACGATTAGTTTTAGAAAAACAGAATGTAAAATAATAGACTGGGAATGTGAGCTGTTAAGCAAAGAAATAAAAACCAAATGGGAAATGTAAAAGGTATTTAAAATAAATAATATACTAAGCACATACCTCACAGGGAATAAGATTTCTAATGATAAGTGGACTTTTTTTTTGAGGATGAAGTTTTCGGTATGAGAAAGCATAAAAGGAAAACATTTAAATTCTTAAGAGTTCTGAAAATGCATTAAGGAAATAAAAGGAATGGAATACATTTAAAATCAATCCACTGAACATTGAGGCTGGGTTCACACTTATGCGAATTGGATGCGGATTTCGCCGCATCCCATTTGCATGACAGTTGATTGTAACCGGCTCTCAATGGAGTCGGTTCACATATCTCCGGTGCGGCTGTGGTGTGAATTGCACAGAAGTCCTGTGCGTCTTTGGCTCAGTTTCAGGTCTGAATTCAGGCAAAAATTCAGGCCTGATTTGCTCCTGAAACGGAGAAAAGGGACGTACCGGACCCCTGCTGTCAGCTGCATCCATTGTCAGTGTGAGCCCAGCCTGAAGGTGAAAAATTGATTACTACTGTGAAAGTATATATATAGCCAAAATGTGTGGATCTGGAAGGGTAAGGTCCTTTTCACACATGTGGACTGATCAGGTCTGCCTGTCAATTTTTCAGGTGGACCTGATCGGACACTCCATTCACTTCTATGAAGCGACGGATATCAGCGGAGACATGTTCCCTGACATCCGCCACCATTCGATCCGGTCCGCTAAATCCAGATGGTTGGAAACCCTATTTTCCATCCACCTGGTGGATCGGATCGGATGAAAAGGGACAGGCGGATCTGTTTTCATCCAATCCCCCATAGAGGAGAGCAGGTCTCTGACAGATCCGTCTCTGCACAGTGAGCGAAGACAGACCTGTCATCTGCCGGCTCAGCGGGGATCAATGGATCGATCCCTGCTGAGCTAGTGGAGTCTGTGAAAATGGACAGCCATGCGTGAAAGGACCCTTAGAAAGCCCTGACAATTTTTTTATTGTCGGTGTCCCTACTACAGTACTGAGCTTTCCCCTCTCTTGTCCCGATGACCAGTAATAGGAAAATCACATTTTTACAGTTATAACACTTATTCCAGTGGCAGTCTAAATCAAATTTGAGTCGAAATTAGAGCATTTTGGAGGCAGCCGAAGTGTTGTAGTTGGAAAATGGTATGGCAGGAGATTTGGGTTTAAAATGAAGCTTCTGTTTAGTGAGTGCCCAGAATTGGGAGCCTACCCATGCAAACAGGGCTTCTTCAGATTGTAGCGCTACAGTGTATTATACCACATCTGTGCACCCCATATGAAGTATTATGTAGTATTCTGTGACTGTGCACCCCCAAAGTCCTATATGCAAAAGTTTTGGTGTGCTCTACAAAAACAAACACAATTCAAATGTAGACACATTTAATTCCTTCACCTTATTCCGCAGTTATAGTGCATGGCATATTCTCCTCCCAGAAATGTAAGCCCATTTGACCCTAAAGTAGAACTGTAGGTATTTTTTAGATATTGTAAGGAAGGGTTATAACCCCTGTAAGATTTCTTTTCGCCCTCTGTGTCTGATTTTGCAGATTTTCCTTCACTTCCTGTCCCATAGCCTAACCGGAAATGAGAGGAAAATCCCTGCAAATTAAGGGCATTCCTAGGGGACCCCAGGTCACCAGAATTAGTGCCCCTATTGGAAGATTTCCCCTCTTGCTTTTCTGGGAACAACCCAAAATTTTGGATTTTCTTTACTTTCACTTTCAAACATAATGGTAACCAGGACACATAGAGAGGGCGAATCTCCCTAACAGGACACTGACAGCAATACAAATTGACAGGTGTTCTAATCCCTCTCCACTCTATCCAAAACTAAAAAGAAGTTTTGCCTTTAGTTATACTTTAAAGTGGTTGTAAAGGCAGAAGGTTTTTTTTATCTTATTGCATTATATGCATTAAGATAAAAAGCCTTCTGTGTGCAGCAGCTCCCCTCAGCGCCCCTAATACTTACCTGAGGTCCCTCTAGCTTGAGCGATGTTGTAGTAAGGTCTCGGCCGTCCGGAACTCCCTTCCTCATTGGCTGAGACAGCAACGCGGTGCCATTGGCTTCCGCTGCTATCAATCAAAGCCAGTCAGGCAATGAGAATAGAAAGAGGGCTGGGCCGCAGCTCTGTGCTTGAATGGATACACAGAGCCGTGACTCTGCTCGGGAGCCCCCATAAAGAGCTGCTTGCTGTGGGGGCACCCAACAGGATAGAGGGCCAGGAGAGCCAAAGAGGGACCTGAGAAGAGGAGGATCCTGGCTGCTCTGTGCACAGAGGAGGTAAGTATAACATGTTTGTTATTTTTATTTAAAAGAAAAACAAACAAGACTTTAAAATCACTTTAACCACTTCAGCCCCGGAAGGTTTTGCAGCTTTAGGACCAGAGCACTTTTTGCGATTCGGCGCTGGGTCGCTTTAACTGACAATTGCGCGGTCGTGCGATGTTGTACCCAAACGAAATTTGCGTCCTTTTTTTCCCACAAATAGAGCTTTCTTTTGGTGGTATTTGATCGCCTCTGCGTCATTGCTGATCGCCGCTATAAACAAAAGAAGAGCGACCATTTTGCAAAAAAAAACCAAATTTCTTACTTTTTGCTAAAATTCAAATCCAAAAAAAAAATATAAAAAAACAATTTTTTTCACCGTTTTTGGCCGAGTTATATAATACCTCATATTTGCGATAAAAAAAATTGCAATCGCCCTTTATTGATTGGTTTGCGCAAAAGTGGCCGCGTTTACGGATGGTGAGAATTAATTTCTGGGGTTTTTATTTTTTTTTTATTTTTTACTAGTAATGGCGGCGATCTGCGATTTTTAGCGGTAATGTGATATTGGGGGGGGACATGTCGGAACATTTTGACACTTTTTTGGGACCAATGACATTTATTCAGCGATCAGAAATTTAAATGTCCACTGATTACTGTATAAATGTCATTGGCAGTGAAGGGGTTAACCTGCAGGGGGAGAGCTAGGGGTTAATAGTGTTCCCTGGGTGTGTTCTTACTGTGGGGGGGGTTGGGCTAACATGGGCATGAGAGATCTAACTGATCCCAGTGACAGGGATCAGTAGATCTCTCATGCCCCACTGACAGGGCGGGGAGCCGCCGTGTTTACATCGGCGGTTCCCCGTTCTTTCTCTGTTGCCGCTCATCGCGGCTCGCCGGCGGACATCGGGTCCGCCCGAGCCGCGGGCACACTCCCCAGGAGTGCGGCGGGTGCACGCGCGCGCCGCCGGAGCGCGCGCGCGTGCCCCCTGGTGGCCAAATGCGAATCGCCGTTTATTTACGGCGATTCGCGCAGCGCTCCCCCACTGCCGCCGTGGAAAGACGGCGCGTGGTGGGGAAGCGGTTAAGGAAAGGAAATCCTGGCAATAACAACAGTTACCCACCCCTTTGAAGCAAGGTAAAAGGTCAAGATTGGACATGGTCAAAAGGAGGTTTAGAAGTCCTAAGAGGCCTTAAAATGATTTTAATTGATCACCTTGTAAAACAATCCATTCAGTTTAAAATAGAACTGAAAGGCACAACATCTGTGTATGGATATAAAAATACATTATAAATATTTTGTTTCCCTTTATAAGTGATCACATTCCCTCTGACCTTAGCTGCATTAGAGCTGGGGGGAGCTATATTCCCTCAACTTTCCCCCCCATCTACAAGAAACTTGAGGCCGATTTAAAAGGGTGGTCTGGAACTGGACTATCCTGGCTAGGCAGAATTAACTCAGTCAAAATGACTCTACTCCCGCAGCTCTTATACCTGTTCAGATCTTTGCCCATCCTAATAAGACAGGATCACCTACGCAAGTTCCAACAGAAGGTCCTCAAATATATTTGGCAGGGAGGGCTAGGGTTACCAAGGTTTCAATGGTATTACCAAGCAGCTAGAATTGCCCAACTTTCTATAGTGTACTTGAAATATGAAAAACGTGACTGGACGCAGATAGGAAGGCAGACAGCTCCCTCTTTTACATTGGACTTCCTATTGTGGACGCCGCCTAAAAAGAGGCCTCCCATTTTATCTCCGATCCTATCGCAATCCCTTTGCACTCTGGGACATTATGAGAACCTCCACTTCCCTTTTATCGGAAAACAGACCCCTGGCTCATATTTTTCACAACCCAGCTTTCCCTCCCAGCCTAAACATTATCGCTTTCAAATGGTGGCTGGACAAAGGGTTGTAGCGGATCGGACACTTCTTTAATTCTTTGGGCCCCATCACAAGGACACTGTATCACAAAACAATTTCAGTTCACACAAATTCATCACTTCCTACACTCCCTTTGGAAGAATAAGCCCAACCCTCCTTCAATTACCCCCTACGAACAATGGTGTGGGCAGGCTAGGGACCAGAAGGGCGGCATTTCAATCATTTACCAGTCACTTTCCCTACCCACCTCTAAATCCAGCTACATGAGAGCCTGGGAGGAAGACCTTCAGCTTGAGTGGAGCTTGGAGAGATGGCAGACCCATGGTACTAGAGCCTACAAAGGTATCCTGAACGTCTCTTTGATCAAAGAAAGCCTCAAGGTCCTCACCAGGTGGTACCTAACTCCTTCTAAATTGGTGATTTTCTACCCCAGCGAACTCTCTCTGCTTCAGAAATTGCCAGTTGTTGGGCAATCCCCTACATATTTGGTGGTGCTGCCCCAGGATTAGGACCTTTTGGAAAAGGATTTTCAATCTGATCTTCCTAGTCACAAGCTGCCATCTCCCCAGATCTCCGGCTATTGCCCTGTTGAACGCGGACCTCCCCAGCGTTCGCAAACACTCCTGTAAATTAATACACGTCATCCTCCTCGTGGAGCCAAACTCACAATTTCTAAGGCTTGGAAACAACCCAAAGTTTCCTTCGAAGCAGCTCGCCGAAAAATCTCTTGGATAATGGAGCAAAAGAAATTAGCCAGTGCTATCACAGAGTCCACAACAAAATTTGAATCCATCTGGGAACCCTGGGCAACACATATGGGGATCTCCCTAACTCCAGGCTGCCCTAACTCAGCCTGTCTTCACCCCCAATCCCCCTGATTGACTTCTTCTCCTCCTCTCTTCTACTTCTTTTAACCTTCTTTCTTTTCTAAATTTCCCTTCTCTCATCGGGTTTGTTCCTCCAATGCAATCTGAGCGGGTGAGCAATGGGACCCCCTAGGTTTGATTTATCATAGGGCTTTTTCATATGCATAAGGGTTTGCATTTTCCTGATCAGGAGTATCCATTACGTTTTACAGCCTTCAATATTTGGATTACTAATGGGTGCGTTGGGCTCGCCCCTCTCCCCTTGTTGCAGCTTGTTCCCATATGGGGTGGCTAGGGGGGGTCGGGTGAACTCGCTCACCTCGAGACTGGTTTTCCTCCAAAGGCAGAAGGCTGTTCTATCTTTTTGTAAAGCTCATTTCGTTAACATTTCTGTTAGATTTTGTATCCTCCTGTTGCAGGACCCATCACTGTGATGAACAAAAACATCCTGATATATATGGTGTTACTGTATTTTTCTTGTAAACTTAATAAAAATATTGAAAACAAGAGCTGGGGGGAGAAGAAGCAGCAATACACCAAGCTTGTCAGTGAATGGCTGTGCAGTGGGGGCGTGTCAGGACAAGTCTATTCATTGGAGGAGAGCACACTGAGTTACCACCATAACTAGAGAACTGACCACAGTGTGCTCTCCTGCTTAGTGTGGTCAGTTTTTAATACAAAAACAGAGGGACTAGCAGGAACGCCAGTGATTTCACATGAAGAAAGCTTTAGAGAACATGATACTTTCTCATACAAATACATGGTACAGCAGGCAGATATCAGGAATATGAAGTTTTGAGTTAACAAATGTTTTAAAAGGGATACAGAGATGGGCCACTGATCTCTTTGGAGACAGCAAAGTTTGAAACAAGTTCTCACCTGCCCTCCCGATTTCAACTTTCATGACGTCTTTGTTGGTGGCTTCTTACCTTGCCAGCTGTAAATTGTTTGGTCTGGAAGCCTTAGGGTCCTTTCACACGCACAGACCGTTCATGTCCACCTGTCAGTTTTTTAGGCGGACCTGAACGGACGCTCCATTGTCCTCTATGGAGCGACGGATGTCAGCGGTGACATGTCCGCTAACATCCATTCCGCTCCAATCCGCCAAATACAGATGGATGGAAACCCTATTTTAACAGACGGTCCGTTTTCATTCAATCCCCCATAGAGGAGAGCAGAGCTCTGACAGGTCCGCCTCTGCACAGTGAGCATAGACGGTCCTGTCATCTGCCGGCTCAGCGGGGATCAACGGATGGATCCCCGCTGAGCAGCGGAGTCCGTCAAAATGGACTCCGCACGTGTGAAAGGAGTCTTACAAGTGCTTCGATTTGTTGGACCCCTGTCTAAAACCTATGGTATAGACAAGTGTTTTAGGCTGCATTCACACCTGAGCGTTTTGTTTTCAGGCAGAAAGTCGCATAATTTTACTGCAATTTTGTACAGGTCAAAAGGTCAGGTGTAAAAAGCAGAAAAACGCCTGTAATCAGCCTAAAAAGAAGATTGTACTTTTTTGAGCTTCAGGCGACAGATGTGAACAGTGGCCATTGAAATGAGTGGGATTTTGCTTGTTGGGCGTTTTTTGAGCTTCAGAGCTGAGCATTTTACAAGTTGAAATACACTCAGGTGTGAACAGGACCTAAATGTTACTGGGTGCTCACAGTATACCTTGTGACTAGCACTAAATTATGATGGGTTTATTTTTTTATTAACCAGTTCCCAACTGGCTCGCGTACATTTACTGCTGCAGAGTGGCACTGTAGCATGAATCGCCATCTATAAAGGGCGGCTCGCGCATGCAGCAGTGTGCCCGCGGGTCAGGAGGACTCTATGTTCGCCGGTGAGCCGCGATGAGCTGGCCGAGAAGAAAAACGGGGAACCACCGATGTAAACACAGCGGTTCCCCACTCTGACAGGCGGCATGTAAGAGATCTACTGATCCCTGTCACTGGGATCAGTTAGATCTCTTATGCCCTGGCAGCCCAGCCCCCTCACAGTTAAAACACGCCTAGGGAACACAGTTAGGGCTCTTTCACACTAGCGGAGCCCGTTTTGATGGGCTCCACTGCTCAACGGGGATCCATCCGTTGATCCCCGCTGAGCCGGCAGATGACAGGACCGTCTCTGCACGAAACTGACTTGTGAGAGCTCCGCTCTCCTCTATGGGGGATCGGATGAACACAGACCGTCTGTCCGTGTTCATCCAATCCGATCCACCAGACGGATGGAAAATAGGGTTTCCATCTGTCTGTGTTTAGCAGATCGGAGCGGATTGGATGTCAGCGGACACGTCACCGCTGACATCCGTCGCTCCATGGAGGACGATGAAGCATCCTTTCAGGTCCACCTGAAAAAGTGACAGGCGGACCTGAACGGTCTGTGCGTGTGAAAGGACCCTTAACCCCTAGATCACCTCCTGCAGGTTAACCCCTTCACTGCCAATAACATTTACACAGTACTCGGTGGATATTTAAATTTCTGTTCCCTGTATAAATGCCATTGGTCCCAAAAAAGTGTCAAAAATGTCCGATATGTCCACTGCAATATCGCAGTCCCGATAAAAATCGCCGCCATTACTAGTAAAAAAAAATAAAAAATAGTAAAACGTCATAAATTAATTCTCATGGTTTGTAAACGTGGCAACTTTTGCGCAAAGCAATCAATAAACGCTGATTGCGATTTTTTTTACCAAAAATATGAGGAAGTATATAAATCGGCCAAAACCGATGAATACTTTTTTATTTATTTATTTATTTTTTTTGGATTTAATTTTAGCAAAAAGTAAGAAATGTTTTTTTTTTGCAAAATTGTCACTTTTTTTTGTTTATAGCGGTGATCAGAAATGACGCAGAGGTGATCAAATACCACCAAAAGAAAGCTCTATTTGTGGGAAAAAAAAGGACGCAAATTTAGTTTGGGTACAACATTGAACGACCGCGCATTTGTCAGTTAAAGTGACGCAGTGCCGAATTGCTGTCCTAACATGGGAAATCCTTCCGGGGCTGAAGTGTTTAAAGCAGAAGTTCCACTTTTTGGTGGAACTCCGCTATAAAAAGTGATTTTTTTAAAGTTGTCTTTAAACAATGTGATCCCAATAAAGCTGTGGCCTTGCCCTTCCAAAGAGCACTGAAAGTCTCTACATGGGTCGTGCACCTTTGTTTGTCAGCAGACATGGAAAAATTATGGACTGATCTCTCTCTTTCATTTGAAGTCCTTACCGTGTGAAAAACGCACTTTAAAGCGGTAATTGAAGAAGTCATAAGATAGAAAACATTTGCATATCTTAATACACCACGTATTACCCCAAGCCTTGAATCACTTACTCTCCATGGCCTCCTTTCTTCCTCTACATTTACAAATTAAATGAATATAAAGCAGAAACCTATGTATTGCCTGAAGCACAGGACTGTGTGAAAGTCTTTGATGCAGCGAGTGCACTCTTGAAAGCATCGATGTTAATGTATAGTCGATGAACATGTGTGAAGATGTCATAATTCTAATGAGCCAAGGGCTATAGGATTCATCATATATATAATGCGTAGGAGGTTAGTTAGTAGCTGTTGTTTTTCCTCTCTTTCATTCAGTAATGTAGTTGTTGCGAGTATGAAAATCCTATATACTCCTCTGTATGAAATCAGGTAATGAAAGAACATTTTCGGTAACACAGCTGCTCCGGTTGTTCACCCTCAATGAACAGCCTGGGTAGAATCAGAAGTAAATGCTTTCCAATCAAAGCGACATTATCATCGCTTGACAGACGTGCAGTGAGAAACGAGATGGGAGGAAGATGGCAGCGGAGGAGATAACACCTCCTGTGTTTTCTAAGGGTAATGATGAAGATATAAAAGTTACGGAGGAATTGCGGGAATGTTCGTGGCAGAATGAAGCGATAATCACGTCCCATTCCCTGCAGTGCTAATTAACTCCACAAATGTGTTACTGCATCATGCTAGGTGCTAATAGGCAGGTAATATAAACATGTATGGTTGTTTTATTCCAGTGCTGAGCATAGGAAAAAAAACTAAAAAAAAAAAAAAGTAAAATACCCACAGTGATCTGTCAAAGCTCCTAGGTATTGTCTTTGATGTGCTCCTAAAGGATGCATTGAAGGAATGAAAAATCATGAAAGATTAGAGCAGAGGCACTTGTCAGTAGCATAACTCTAAAAGGCATTTTTTTTTAGAAAGCAGAGTGAAAATGTGCCAGCTGCAATGTTAGTACACACGTACGAATAGAGCGAGGCTAGAGAGATATTGACTGAGGCTGGCCATACATTATACAATTTTCCTTTAGATTTACCAAAACCATATAAAATGAGGTCAAACCTAAACACTTACAATTTGTATGCAATCAGGCAGGTCCTTGCACTACATAGGCTGGCAACTCGGATGCTCATGATTAAATGTACTTTATTTGTTACATGGGTACATGGGTACAGGCTATATGTTGATGTGTTTCGGCTATGAAGCCTTACTTTGATGAAGGCTTCATAGCCGAAACGCGTCAGTTTATAGCCTGTACCCATGTAACAACTAAAGTAATTTTATTCATGAGCATCCGAGTTGCCAGCCTTCCTGATTCAAGAATTGTATCTGTGGGGCCTGAACACCCTGGCTCGAGCACCGGATCACAGTTCATGGACTTTTATATTGGCAGTGGAGCTGGAGTAGCAATTTTGTTTCTCCTTGCACTACATTGTTGAAGGTAAACCTAAAGGAAACTAAATGAGAGAATTGTATAATGTATGGCCAGCTTTAGGTTCAGTTGTATTTAGGGTAACTGTTGCAAGCATGCAAGTCTTGTCCTGAACAAAAGATGTTATTGTCATGTTATATGATTATGTATGAACAATAAGTCATTAACTTGTGAGACATCCAAAATTCTTAAAAACCAGTGCACATTGTTACCATTATATAAAACTGGTCATAGACATTTGAGTAAGACTAGAATTTAGCATCCATTTCTGCTGCAAGATCTTACGTTCCCTGATATACAACCCAAGGACATACAGTCCTGCTCACCATTATTGGCACCCATGAAGTTTATGTACATATTGTGGAATATCTACTGAAGGAAATGTATCAAATTAACCAACATATTACTACAGATAGCTTGTGTTTGACAAAAAACTGTAAATGATAAATAACATTTAAAAAGATAAACATTATGAGGAAAACAGAGAAAACCATAATGCTTGCCTTGTCAGTGGTATTGGCACCCTTTGCTGCAAATCAGTATGGAAACCCAATTTGGCTCACCTGTTGCAGATCTCAAATGAGGATCACCTGTGATGAATTGCCTCCACCCATGTGACCCAAATTAGCCAATAAATGAACATTTTGGTTTTATAAAAAGCCACCTGTTATTCCCTCTTCATGTGTGACAATGGTAAAGACAAAGGAGCTGTCTGACGACACCAGAAATGCTATTATTTGCAAGCACAAGACCTCCA
>BLSH010466739.1:509864-538894 GCA_018402905.1 Glandirana rugosa | reverse complement strand
AGACACGACTCACTCAATGACAAGTAAACGTTTGACTTCGTATCATTTGTGTCAAATGATACGAAGCCAATACTTACTTGTGTCACTCACGCAAGTGACACAAGTAAATCTTTACCTCCCCCGTCCATTTAATGTATAAATGTTCGGGGAAGGAGGTGAGAGGGAAGAGTTTGTAGGGAGTGTTGTCAGTACCCCTCTCCTCTCCTTCCTTCGGCCGTAGTGCCCCCCTTTTCCACGTTGTGCCCACCTTCGGACCCGTCATCCCCCTCGGACGTACATCACTAATCCTACACGGTGTCTAAAAGGATGGTGAAAGTCAGGGTCACTGTCACCATTGGTTCTGTATGACTACCATTGAGATCCTGCTGATATAAATTTGGTACATTTCCATTTATTTCTGAAGACATTCACTCAGTTATGCAAAACATGAAGGGGTGCCAATAATGGTGAGCAGGACTGTATGTGGGTTAAGAAGATAATAGAAGTGCTTTGTGGGACTCTATTGACTCTTCAGATATTTGTCTAGATGTCTGTAACAGTTTTTTTTTTTTTCCATTCACATTTAGCTTAAAAATGTGAGTTACAAGGAGTCTGACTTTGACGTAAGAAACCTCCTTGCATATGGTACCTCTCTGGTGTCATCTGCACGACCTCTTGCCCAGTGGGGGGGGGGGGGGGTTACCATCAGTATGTCTTGGTTACCACTGTCACTGGGACTGAAAGTGGTAGGAAAATCTGTGGCACATCCTAATCACTACATGCAGGCTCCCCCTACTGCCCAGGCTTCCACCCGTGTTGCACCTTTTCCCCCCGTGATGCCGGCTTCCTTCCTCTCCTCTCCCCATGACTGTTGTGAGGGATGTTTGAGAAGGGAGAGTGGAGGAAGGGGCTTGTAAATATGTAATTTACCTGCCCCCTCCATTTCTAAATGAACACAGTGAACGCACTCACTGTGTTCATTCATAACCGAAGCATAGTAAACTGTGTTTACTATGCTTCAGTTTGCAAATGAACAGTAACTCACTCAGCACAGAGCACTTTCCATTCATTCACTGTCCAGTGCAGCTGTGACTGCAGAAAAAGGTGTGTGTGTTTGAGCTTTGGGGTGCACACCCTAATGTACTGATGGCAAACCTTGGCACCCCAGATGTTTGGGAACCACATTTCCCATGATGCTCATGCACTCTGCAGTGTAGTTGAACATCATGGGAAATATAGTTTCAAAACATCTGGAATGTCAAGGTTCGCCATCACTGCCCTAATGCAATAGGCTGTGCACACCTACTGTACGTCCTGAAGTAAAGATTTAACTAAAAATGGAACACAAAAAAAATTAACAAGAGTCTTGTTCATTACTTACCCATTTTAAACAGTCTCCTCCTATGAATCTATATAATGCATGTTTTTAATTTTTTAAATTGCAGATTAGGGATCTTTCTTTCTTTCTTTCTTTCTTTCTTTCTTTCTTTCTTTCTTTCTTTCTTTCTTTCTTTCTTTCTTTCTTCCTTCCTTCCTTCCTTCCTTCCTTCCTCTCTTCCTTCTTTTCCTACCCTTCTTTCTTTTCCTCCCCTTATTTCCTTTTCTCCCCTTCCTTCCTTCCTTCCTTCTTTCCTTTCTTTCTTTCTTTCTTTCTTTCTTTCTTTCTTTCTTTCTTTCTTTCTTTCTTTCTTTCTTTCTTTCTTTCTTTCCTTCCTTTCTCTTTTATTTTCCTTTTTATTTTATTTTCTTTTTTTTCTTTCTTTTTCCTGTTGTTTCCATAAATCACTACTATTATAAATCCAAAATTCTGCTCGCCAACTGTTCATTTAATGCCTCTGTGTAAGAAGTTCAGATTCAACGACCACAAAGCAAATGGGCATGTATGCTAATATCCTCCAAGCATGCACATTTCCGTGTATTGCTGAGACCTGCATTGCAGCTCCTATCTCCTAACAGCAACTTCCCGGTTGAAAAATTACATTTGAGCTTTTTTTTTTCTGGCAGAGAGATTCTCTGAGCTCTTGTGGTCAAAGGCACCCCAGGTACCAAATGATCATTGTCTGATCATGTTGGAGTTCAAGGTATTGCACGATGGCATAAAATGCATATAAATACCTATGCAAACATTATGGGGTTGATTTGATAAATCACTTTGCAAGGAGATTTTTACTTTGTCACAAAATGTTCCCTGCTGACTGCCATCTTCCATTCATATGCCAGCAAATATATTGTTCTTTTTTAATTTTCTTGCATGTGATTGAGCATTCTTTTCAGCGTCAATTTTCACCACATTGCAAAGTGAGCATCTTGTTTGCCTTTAGAAAATGAACCCCAATATGTACTGTATATTATGATGACCATACACAAGTTTGTTTTTTAGTAGAAAAGATCAGATAACTGCCCCAATAACATTTGCCCAGCACTGTATTTGCTACAAGTTATATAATGTTTTACATTAGAACACGTGCAGAGAAAAAGGACTTTTGTTGACCAATTCTTACCTTTCTGAGTTATTTCTTACAGACAGATTTAATTTTCATTAGCATTTTGTTAGATTTATGACCAACTTTAAGTCCTAGAAATGATTATTATTCCTTAATTGTTACTCATACACACTTTTTGGTGATTGCAATTGAAGAACAAGTATTAGTTGCAGAATAACATTAGGATACCACAAAGAGCAGTTTAAAAAAATTCTCATATGCAAATCAGCAAATTATAAAATCAAATTATAATATAGGTATATAGCGATGCAGACTAACTGGCAATCTCAGAGCTGTGGTGAGTGCCATAGGGTCACTACTTGCTGAAAAATCTTGTATATTCAGCCACATGCCAATCTACAAGCATAGCTTGAATTTGATTGGTGGCTGAGATACTTGCTAGTATGAACATTTTACAATGGACTTTCCATATATGAGAGAAATCAAGGTATCTGCATTTGGTTTATTTGGAATCACGCTGGACTGGTTTAGTACAGCAGCACCCAGAAAAATTGAGGTACCGAGTAGGTACTTGTTTTAAGTACTTGTTGTTGAGTGTATCTTTGAACCCTCAGTAAGGGAGAATGAACACTAGCCTATATAGAATTCTGTATCATAACAGGAAAATAAATAATATCCTTAGTTTGTGTGCACATAGGGCTGTATATATGTACAGCATCTATTTGGTTTAATTCTATCATAAATTTGTAGAAGTTCACTTAAATCTGAGTTTAACCCCTTGCAGTGGGGCCCCCTGTAGTGCCAGCTTTAAATGCTCATTATTATAGGGAGGACACAATAAGAAGTTATTCTTATCATGTTCCTTGTTTCCCAGGCAGCCGATGCTCTGCTCTGTTTCGGGATGTGGTCAGGCCCCTTACCATCTTCATGTACAATGCTGGTTTTGTATTGAACGTGATAATGTCAAAGAGCCTACAACCAGCAGAGTGGTGAGGGGGAGAGGCTTTGAGGGACCAGTCCTACACTGCAGAAGAAGCCTGTGTGTTCGAGGGATAGATAGGTTTGGCTGCGTACTCCTCTACCCCTTGACAAAACAAGCATTCTACCCTTGAAGTATTCATGCGTGTTTATGAGTGGAGGGGATGCAAGGGTCATTTTTTCTGCTGCCCAGATTTGGGCTTTAAAGATAATCTGCATTTGTATGAAAGAGGTTAACAAGGAATAAACTGTTGAAGCTGTGAAAAATGAGGGCTAGGGACTAGTCACCAGCTCATTGTTTCCCCATTACAGACTTTCCGTGCCTAGTTCTGCATTGTCTTTGTGTTGAGTAAGCCATTTTGCTAGAGCCAGGTTATTACTTCCTCAAAGTGGCCCCTCTGATGTTTGAGGACCTCAAGATTGATGAGGTAATATTAGAGGAAAGGTGAGGAAGTACAGATCCACAGAATAAATTAATTAGGGAGATCCTTGTCCTGCAGGTCCTCTGATACAGCGTTCCCTACAGCAGCCAAAAACAGTAATTAGCACAGTAGTGGCATCACCAAATCTGGAAAGAGGAAGTTCTCTGCTGTTTTTATGAAAGAATTCAAGATGAAAGATAGTCATTTCGGGGTGCCTGCTTAAGCAAAGTTTACATTCATAGATATTCCATGTAAGACAGCAAATTTTAACTTTTTCAGTACACGTCCAATTTAAGAGGAGGACATTTTTGCATAATAGGTGCCATAAAGTTTCTGAGTGTAAGTCTGAGTTTAAGAGAATGCTATCTGGTTGTGTGGCTTGACCCCACAGAATATCCTATATAAACACCAATTTTTAGAAAGTTAACATTTGCATAGATTATTCTGCTTGATTAGGAAACAAAGCAAGAGCTGTGTTTGTTATATCAGAGGCACCTTAATAAGCCTATCATTTAGAGATGTTCCTCTTCAAGTAAACCTGTGGTCAGACAACACAAGTTTAAAGCTAAAATTTAGTGGAAATTCTAAAGAAAAAAAAAAAAGTAGCAGGGAGGGTACTTAACATGACTAAAGAGTGTCTTGTGTGTTGGTGACTGCTATGTTAGGTTGAAATCTGCCCCCCCCCCCCCCGGATACCCCCACTTTCGGTGCTGCAGAGGTTAATATCAGCAGCTACAGCTGTGACAGGCACTCGTCAAGTGTTCATTATGCCCGCTTTTTTTGCCACCGTGCTCCATTCTTAGAAGCCATACTATCTGTTCCCACAATGACCATAATTGGAGGGAGTGGACTTTTCATTCACCTGCCCGCCCTCCATTCATAGAGCACTTTCCATTGTGGTAACTAATAGAACAGCTTCTATGATCGTAGCACAGAGTACTTCGGATTTCAACCTAACACAGCAGACACCAGCATATGGGACACAATTCTTGATAAGTATAGTTCTTCTTTTTTTTTTATTTCCCCAAGCTTTAGCTTTAAACCTGAATTGGACAACATTTAGTTTACTTAAGCATTGTGTGTTCTACACATTTGGCATTAGGAACATTAGCTGACACTTTGGCATTTTAAAGCCCATTTCCAGCTTGGGCAAGAAACAAAAAGGGAATCCAGCAGCTGTTTAGAATATAAAGTGCCACCGGATGCTCTACTACCCCTATCTCTGGCACTGACCCATCCGCTCATCCAGTGCCACTCTTCTGGGTTGTTGAATAATGCCCAACATCAGTCAACCCATGTCCTCTAAAGCCAGAGCGTCAAGGCTTCACTATAGGAGTATCTCCTTCATTCAGGATCTGCCCTATTTCAGAAATGGTGAAGAGGACCTCTGCTGTGACAA
Organism: Glandirana rugosa; assembly: GCA_018402905.1. NCBI lineage: Eukaryota > Metazoa > Chordata > Amphibia > Anura > Ranidae > Glandirana > Glandirana rugosa. Next base: position 533,672 of record BLSH010466739.1, on the reverse strand, counting down.
ATGTGGCCTGGACCTAAGACACCTGGAAAAAAATGTGAATATAAAGATTTTTAAAATAAATACAGGGGTGCTTAAATGTTGTGTGTGAGAGCAGGGGTGAGGGGGAACTCCCGGGGGGGATCCCCGATTCCCAGCACCCTGCAGAGGAGTATGACCTGGCCATAAGAACCCAAAATATGATCTAGGTTCCTCACTGGGGTGTTCATTTTAAATATAGTGGGCTATTATCCTGCTGTACAGTATAAGCTGTTTTTGTATGCTGAAACTTTCAACATAATCTTCTGGACAAGAAATAGTTAACGCATGCCTGCTTGCCTAGTTTATTTAGTAGCTTCCCTTATTATTTAGAAAAGGGATTAGATGGTGTGATAAGGCAATACACTACATTCCACTTCAGCACCAGAAATAATCAGCTTGTTTTGCATTTGGAACAGGGCTGCTGAATAAACAAGATAGGCAGCTCTGAAATGTAGCAAACACCGTGTGCTCTTGTTTATATGTACCGCATTAGTATTGCAAACCTTACGCTATCAAGCCACATAGTCTAACAGCACCTGCAGAGCAGCGATAATGCAGCAAGCCACATCTATTATTTGAAATAATTAAAGTCCTACCTCTGTCTGCAAATTATGTTCCCTTGTCTCATCTTCCAAAGATCCGTAATACTTTTATTAATGGCTTTGGTGCTTAAAAAGGAAGTTGGAGTCTAAGCTACCATTATTTCATATTGCTGTGCAAATGGAAATCCTCTGTTGATGGCATCATTGTATTAATGATGAAAAGAGTTGGTGAGTTTAGAAAACCATAATCTGATGGAGGAAAATACCTTTGTATATGCATATGAGGAATATACTAAATAAGCCCTGGTGTGTGCCCCTACAACGGTGAGAACACCACCATATCCCAAAGTCTAAATGAACCAGAAAGGTGGCCCCAAGGGAAAGGGGATTTGTGGGGTGGGAGCTCAAACCACAGTGTATATATAAAAATACAAATCATTTATTGGTATGCAGTAAAAAACACATACAATTGTACATATAAAGCGTATAAATTATACAGTATAAAATATAAGGCAATACAAATACGAATACCACACAGTGGGCGAGGTGGGTATGGCCCAACCAGTGATTTAAAACGTATATCCCAACATGTTTCGATATCACAAAAAAGTGTTATATCTTCCTCAGGGGAATATTCAGTTGCCGAAAATGTCAATTCCGGATCCTTAAATTGTTGAACAACAAATAACTTCCTCCAATGTCCCAAGGTAAGGGTAGGAGATGAGCTCTGAATCAGTCTCAGAGCTACAACCTGCAAATGAACGTAGCTCTCCACAAGGACTGGATATAAATAGGAAGAGGGGCTCGCCCAGGTCTGCTAGGTCTGTAAGGAGCGGAGCTGAAAGCCCTCAAAATATGAGTATTATAGGCCCATAACATAGGTAGCCTCATAGGGTTCCTCACAAAAGGTTAGCCAGGAGCAACTCTGGTTCTAAGTGGAGGGACCAAAAAAGGCAGCCTCAACAGTTCCGGGTCTGGTACGGCTTTACATGCCTGTTGAGGCTGCCTTTTTTGGTCCCTCCACTTAGAACCAGGGTTATACACAATAGTCAAGCCTAGTGTAAAGAACATTCAGAGAGGTCCATGCAGCTGGTGAGTCTGTGCTGCAATGGACCTTCAAATTTCTGGCCTCATAAGCTTAGAACAACACCCTACCATGCAGCTTACACAGGCACCCTAATCCTTAGCTTGGCAGCTCACACCACAAACCCTCCTGCCCGACTTTTACTGCTGGCAAGTAGGACTGTGTCTGGAGTTACAACTGACAGCTCTTCTTGGAGTAATCACTCCCTCACCACTGTATCCGCAACCACCCCCCTCACCAGCACCGTGTCAGGCCCTTCTCCCGTCTCTGTACCGGCACCCCCCTTCTCTTCACCATGCCAGAGGAAACCTATTCACCACTGAGTTTTCATGCCAATCCCTGGTGTTCCCTACTCTCATCTATGCAGCTAACCTACAACCTCCTCCCTCTGCAGAACCCCTACACACTAGCCGCTACCGTCACCACTGTGCCTAAAACCTAGTCACCACTTGTTACACCAGTCTCTGCACTCCCATCGCCCCTATACCGATGTGCTCTTCTGTGTTCTCTGCCACTACAATGATGCACCTCTACAAATTAAGAGTGTTCAATGAATGGGACTTCTGCCAACAAATGTCATTTTTTTTATATTCCAGGGAATGTTGGAGAAAACAAGTGAGGCAAAATGCCCCCAATGGGGGTAACAGACAGAAATAACCTGACTGACATTTTAACACTTTTCAATTCTATCCACACCTAAAAACTTTGCAGGAATTAAGCTTTAATACTGGTGCCATCTGTAATTGCTAATAAACATAAAATGAAATAGTTCTTCCTAATTACTACCTTTTTCTAAAATAATTTGTAATTATTGTTTTTGTCTGTAATGTGATTTCTGCTTTACTATTTAATCTCTTGTAAATGGCTTTCTCTCATCCCATTAAAAACCATATTGCTTTGGGGTTCCTTCTAGGTTCTGCTATGTGTAACAGATGCTTTCCTGTCATATCACAGCTGATTGCATTTTTCTCTTTATATTCAAATATGAGACATACCAGTTTCCATCTGTGCCTGTTAAGCTTCTTAAAATGGTTCCTTTTGGAGCTCACTGCCAACATATACAGAGTAATCTTATTTATTAGAAACATAAAATTATGTGCGATGATGACCATGGACCAAGTCAGCTGTGACAGTGTATCAGCTATTTACTAAATACAAGAAACAATGCTTAAACATTGACTTAACATACATTGGGGTTGGGGTTGATTTGCTAAAATTGGAAAGTGCAAAATCCAGTGCAGCTGTGCGTGGTAGCCAATCAGCTTCTAACCTCAGCTTGTTCAAGCTTTGACACAAAAAACTGGAAGCTGATTGGTTTGAGCTGCACCAGATTTTGCGCTCTCCAGTTTTAGTAAATGAACCCCATTGAGCTGTCCTTATTTTAGACCTCAATTATCACTTTAACCATTGTTCTTTTCTCCTGCCCCCAAACAGATTCAGATTTGTAGGCTTTAGCTGTCACTTCCTGTGGCATTTAGAATATAGAATATAGGATATATTCACCTTTTTTTTAAAAAAAATATGAATGCACATATTTATGCATTTATTATTTGTTCCCGCAGGAGCCTGCAAAGCATTGCAACTGAGATCAGTGGATCATGGGTGCAATGTCAGGCTAGATTCAGTCAAGCCCTACAGCTTTCAGCCCATACCTCTCATCATTATGAATGAACTGCGAGTAGGCTCATGAGCGCTCTCACAGTGCATAAAGAACTACAAGCCATCTGCTGTGTTGGTATATGGGACTTGTAGGTACCTCATTCAGAGATTCCTGTGAATGAATGGGGCGGCTTTGTGAGGCTTCGCCCACTGTCACAGAGAGGAGGGTTGGGGGGTGAGGGGGACATTTGCTGGAGCGTGTTACATGTTACACGCTAAATATAGGTTTGGCATGTAACATGCTCCAAACAGTGAACTTATCCTTTAACCACTTGCATGTACAAGATGGCTCGATATTGCAAAACGCCGTCATATGACGGCAGCTGCGAGATCGTGCACTGTGAGCGTGCGCCGCCGGAGGCACGCCCGCGCGCTCACTGTGTTCGGGGGGAGCCAGGGAGCGGGTAGGGCGGACTCGATCGCCGCCGGCTACCCGCGATGGTTCCCCCGCACTGAAAGAACGGAGGTCCGTGTATGTAAACACGGATCTCCATTCTGTTGAAGGGGGAAGGGCGATGATCACAGCCTTCCTCAATATGGAAGCTTTGATCATCCCCTTTCCCTAGCCAGGGCAGCCCACACACAGTTAGAACACGCCCAGGGAACACAGTTAACCCTTAGAGCGCCCCCTGCAGGTTAACCCCTTCACTGCCAATGGCATTTACACAGTAATCAGTGCATTTTTATAGCACTGATCGCTGTATAACTGCCAATGGCCCCAAAAAAGTGTCAAAATGATCCGACATGTCCGCTGCTATATCGCAGTACCGCTAAAAATCGCAGATCGCCGCCATTACTAGTAAAAAATAAAAAAAAAATACAAACCCCAGAAATGAATTCTCATCGTCCGTAAACGCGGCCACTTTTGCGCAAACCAATCAATAAACGCCAATTGTGATTTTTTTTTATCACAAATATGAGGAAGAATATAAATCGGCCAAAACCATTGAAAAAAAATTTTTTTTATATTTTTTTTTTGATTTGTATTTTAGCAAAAAGTAAGAAATTTGATTTTTTTTTGCAAAATTGTCGCTCTTCTTTTGTTTATAGCGGCGATCAGAAATGACGCAGAGGTGATCAAATACCACCAAAAGAAAGCTCTATTTGTGGGAAAAAAAGGACGCAAATTTTGTTTGGGTACAAGGTTGCACGACCGCGCAATTGTCAGTTAAACCGACGCAGTGCCGAATCGCAAAAAGGGCTCTGGTCCTAAAGTGTGAAATCCTTCCGGGGCTGAAGTGGTTAAAGTGTTACTAAACCCAGGACCCTGCATTCATTATATCTGGTCTCCCACAGTACAGTCTGGACAGTGCTGATCACATGCACCCTCCCAAGATAAAAAAAAAACTCTTGCGCAATACACACCAAACTGTGCATGTGCAGAGTGACTCCAAAAGCTCAGTCTTATCAGGAGATAGTTTGGGGACAGTGGAAGAAAGGGAGGATCGGAGAAGACAGGATCAAACTGCCTTTTTACACAATGTGGGGGATTAACCCATTAGGTCCACAGTGAATATAACAAACATTCTTAACTGCATATACAGACTGATTTTACTGTTGTGGGTTTAGTAACACTTTAAAGCAAAATAATAACGTTAGTGTTACTAACCTGCCTCCTTAAAAAAAAAAAAATGTCATCAGCAACAGGCTTCTTCTTCTTTCTTCTTGGCTGGTCTGCCGGTGACATTTGTGCTTGTAATTAATGACATTAAACTCATCCTATAAAATATTTTTAACCTGTTAAATGCATGGGTTTACTACCGCTTTAATTATCCATTAACAGGCTGTGTTTAGGAGTCTACCTAACTGTGATGTTTAAATGCAGGAGAGAAGGTTCTGTGTGACAGGGTGGTATACATTTCAAAACTGGATGGACACAAACACAAATTATTTGACAAGTAAAACAGTTCCTATTTATGTATTGCAATAATTTATTTCGCTGTTTGCTCAGCTTTACTGGAGCCCAACATAAAGTGTGATTAAAGGCTCTTTTTTATTTTAAAAATAACAAAAACTTTATACTTATCTGCTCTGCGCATCACTTTTGCACAGAGCAGCCATGATCCTCCTCTTCTCGGGATCCTTGCTGGTACTCCTGGCTCCTCCCGCCTGCCGAGTGCCCCCAGAGTAAGCAGTTTGCAATGGGGGCACCCAGACAAGCTTGCTCCCAAGTCGCGACCTTGCATGTCCCTGCCCCCCTCTCTCCTAATTGGCTCACTGGCTATGATTGATATGTGGGCTATAGTGCGGACGGAAAGCGGTTAAAGTAAATAACTGTTAGATATAGACCATGTTTGGGAAAAAAATGTCTTTAAACATATGATTATTACTCAGCAAACAGACAGTAGATTGGAATAGTGTTTACATCCACCTTGAGCTTAAGAAAGTATAATACTGAGCCAAAAATCAGCTAGTTCAGCAGGAACCATCTGACATTTGGTCAGTGTGTACAGCTGTCTGTCTGACAGAAGACGGTCTTAAGACTGGCTTATGTCAAAGGGACGAAAAAACAGCATGACTGCCAATCGCTCCGAGGGGGACGGCTCTTCTGTCAGAATACAAAGGCACAGTGGGGTTGGGTCCTGATTATGAGTGCAGCCCCAACAGTGCCCACAAGTGCTGCCAATCTGTCACAAGTGCTGCCAATCTGTGCCCACTAGTGTTGCCAATCAGTGCCCATCAGTGATGCCTGTCAGTGCTAATCAATGCCGCATAGCATTTCTGCCTATCATTGCCCCCTATCAGTGCCGCCCATCAGCACCGCCTATAAATGCTCATCAGTGCTGCATATCAGTGCAGCCTCATCAGTGCCTCCTCATCAGTGCCCATCAGTGCCACCCAGGGGTGATTAAATACCACCAAAAGAAAGCTCTATCTGTATCAAAAGAATGCTAAAAAATCAGTTTGGTTACAGTGTTGCATGACCGCCTAATCGTCATTCAAAGTGCAACAGTGCTGAAAGCTGAAAATTGGCCTGGGCAGGAAGGGGGTGAAAGTGCCCAGTGGGCGAGTGATTACTCCTCTGTGATTAAAATGGTGTTTAAAGTTCACCTGCCTGACTCCAATACTTTTGCCTGACAGACCCAGAAAAGCATGCAGTAAATAAGTGTTAGAAAAATGTCAGAATTACATTTTTCTATATTAGTTCTAGGCCAGCGACTAAAAGCACTGAAGCAAAAGCTACAGCATGACAGCCAGTAAACGAACATTGCCAAAGAATAAGTCAGCAGTGGCAGCCTCCATAGGGGCATTGTTTACCTGAATTTGTTGTACTGTAGAAATGCAGTTGCAATGGTAAAGTGTGCATGCCAGTTCTGAAGCTGCGTTTGACCTGCTTTGGATTGCGCAGCATTTACCTGAATGCAGCATGTACCATTTAGGATGGGTTTGCATTGCAGGCAAGCCAGGCCAAACACAGCCTTTTACATTTGATAGCATGCATTTGAGCTAAACTGTATTTCAATGCACAAATCAGCATTTCACAGCAGCACTCTTGTACACAAGCCCTATTGCTGTCATGACAAGGAAAACCTAATACAAAATCTAAGAAAGAGCTCCTAAGTGTGGAGAAATCAGTACTAAAGCAATGTAATAAACTTGATAGTCTTGGAAAGAAGAGCCATAAAAGAAGAGGCTTTGACTGTGACCAAAACAAGTCGTGCAACACAGGGAAAGGCTGAGGAAGCCAAAGGAGGACCAACCGATGAGCTTCAACAGCCAGGAAAGAAGTACTGGAGAAGAAGGCTTTTCAGAAAATAAAATGTACAACGCTCTGTGTATTTCATAGCACAGATGACTGCTTCTTCTTCCGACTATATATTTGTTGTAAAAACATTTTTTTGTATCTAAAAGTACTGTACTACCAAAGGCTCCTGTATGATAGTACCAAATGCAGTTACTATGTGATACACAAGCCTCATAAAGGAAGCAAAAGAAAACCTTACTGTTCCATTTGTTGTGGAAATGTAAAAGCAATTGCAGATATAAAGTATTATTTTCTATCAACCTCAAGCGAGCCTAGCAGCTCCAGCCGTGGGCTCGGGTCCTCATTGGATAGATTGATGGCAGGGGAGCCATTGGCTCCCGCTGCTGTCAATCAAGTCCAGTGAAGCGGGAGCCGGGGGCGGGGCTGAGTCCTGCTGTCTGTGTCAATGGACGCAGCAGCAGGACACGGGAGTGAGCGCCCAGGGAAAGCACTTCCCTGACGGGTCACTCGAGAAGAGGAGGAGCCAGGGGCGCTGCTTGGGGACCCCAGAACAAGAGGATCGGGGCCACTCTGTGCAAAACCGCTGCACAGAGGTAAGCATGACATGTTTGTTATTTTTGAAAAAAAAAACCCAAACCTTTAATATCGCTTTAATATAAAATACCAAATAATACCAAAAAAAAAAAAAATCAATACAATAGCAGTCAGTGCTCAAAGCAATGTCCACAAGAGTGCAGGAGGTGTTTCAAAACCAGTGGCGGCTGGTAGGGTTTTTTCTGGGGGACGGCAAACAACCACCCCCCAGGCGGCCGGCTGCGTGGCACCACCCCCATCTGTCTGTTGGTATGGCACTTACCCCATTTGGTGGCGGGCGGTGGATTGCAGGCAGAGGCTCTGGTGTCCTCAGTGTAGTGGGCGGCGGGCTGTGAGCAGCGACTCCAGTGTTCTCAGCGTGGCTGGTGGCGGGCTGCGAGCTCCGGTGTCCTTCCCTCCACGGCCTCTGACGTGCATGTCCTCTCTCTTCCTCATTCTCCTAGGCATCCAATAAGATTGCCTGACGTTTTGGCCAATTGGGAAATGGGGAAAATAGTAAATATTAATTCGCTATCATCACACAACTGGGTGGGCTCGGAGCACAGTGTTCTGCGCCCCGAGCCCACCCTTTTTTGAAGCCTATTAGAGCCTCTGGCTCTAATCACATGCTTCAAAAAAAAACACTCCCCATCCATTGGAATCCATGCATCTGGTGTCCTGTATGTAGATCAGGGGGCATGAATGGGGGGGTGCCCATGCGCCCCAATGGACCGCCACTGTTTTAAACTCCAGAAAAAGCTCCCAGAAATCCAATAGAGATAGGAATGAGGTTGTTTACCGGAACCCAATGACTCTCCTACAAATGAGAAGCCAAAAGCGCTTTAGGGATAAGTCTCAAACATGCTTGCGGTGGGTGGTGCAATACCGCTAATGCCTCCAGCTTCACTCCCATATATCAGGAACATGTAAGATGTAAACACTCATAGTACGGTATATCTTTAAAATATAATTTAATAAAATAAAGAAATGCATTCAAAATATATATAAAACAAACATCAATAGTCCAAATGCTGCAGCACTGGGAACATCCACTATGTATTCCTTCTGGATGGCGGCTGCTATTCATGTTGATGTCACGTTAGGCGCGCCCAATGCGTTTTGTCAAACGTTTGACATTGTCAGGGGATTTGGTAACCAGTTATGTAATGCTTCTTACTCTAGTGTTGCATTATTCTATAAAGCTTACATGCTATTTTCAAGTTTCTATAAGTATTTTTTTTCAATAGAGTGAGAAATAGTTATAGCCTCCATCCGGTTCTCATTGCTGTCTGTGTCCCTGGTATTCACACAATAAATCAACTGCGCCACCCTATTAATGTATACTAAAAATCATATGTGCCAAAATTATATGTGAGGAACTGTTCTTATAACAATACACTGTAGAAAGTGCTGATTCAAAATTACTCACAAGATAGTGGATGCTTCTCTCATTCTAGCCTCAATACAGGCTGTGTGCGGCGTTAGGTTGGCGTGCGTGGTCCGTGATGACGATTGGTGGTTAAGCGAAACGCGTTGACGTCATTTCCTGGCCGTCCACATCCTCTGACGTCACATCCGCCATAGGTGGAACGCACGCCAACCTAACGCCGCACACAGCCTGTATTGAGGCTAGAATGAGAGAAGCATCCACTATCTTGTGAGTAATTTTATGGTTTTGTGCAATAAACTTTTTAAACGTTACTTCACCATGGAGGCTTTTTTCCTTTTCATACACCTTTGATATAGTGGAGTCCGGTCTGCAATCAGATTGTGAAGGGGGTTCTGTGCCGCAGGAAATACGATCCACGTACAGCCCAACACTAGGATTAAGCACTACTGACCCCCAGACTGAAAAGCTGGGGGTCCATTAATTTTGGTGAGTGGGGTCACCTAAGGGGATCTTCACTGAACAGCACGGAGCACCTGTATTATTTGTTTGCACGTTTTTGAGCATGGAGCACTTTATATGGACTTTTCAATGATTAAAACACGGAGCACTTTATATGGATGGACTATTTAATGGTTTATCTAATATAGAATTTTGTTTTGTAAATATACACATATATATTTAACCTACTAGATTTTGTTTACCAATACACAGGGAATCTATATTGGCCCTCTTAAGTTATTTTACTTATATGTAATCTATATAAAAAGGTTTTTGTTGGTTAAGTTTATAATTTCAGGGTGCACATTTTGGAAGATTTTTTAGTAATAATTTGATCTATCAGCACTTTCTACAGTGTATTGTTATAAGAACAGTTCCTCACATATAATTTTGGCACATATGATTTTTAGTATACATTAATAGGGTGGCGCAGTTGATTTATTGTGTGAATACCAGATATAGGTAACCTCCTTGGTACCTGTTTAAACAGCAGCCCCCGGGACACCCCGCTCCCCCCCAAACTCTGACAGGTTGAGGAGAGAGTTGAGTGCCTAGAACGGAATTCCAAAACCATAGCGCGGATAAATTAATAACATACAGATTTTGTCTGTGTCCCTGTTGAGAAGATTTCCCCTTACTTCCTGTCCCAGTGACAACGCAGTCATTGGGATTGAAAATGAATGAGCTAATCATATTAACAGGGGCACAACAGTATTAAAACTCTGCTTTTCAGTAGGAGTGGGGTAAGGCTAAAACCTCTGTGAAATTCCTATTGCTGTGAGCATCCTTGCTGGAGATTATCCATCACTGCAGATAAACATTTGACTATTGTATTATTGATATGGTGAGGGCTCATGAATGTGATCTTATCCCTGTGCCAACTGTTTAAACTGAGATAGAAAAGCCAAATCATTTTTAGAGATACTACAGCTCAACAGAAACCTACAGTGTGCCGTTCCACAAAGCTTTGCCCTAGAACAGGTTTTTGAAACAGCTGCAGAGTGTATGCAAATAGCCACGGGCACATTTGGACCCTGTACAACTCATTGGCCAGGGCTGCCACTTATGGCCAGTGCTACCACTAGGCAAACTAGGCAGCCGCCTAGGGTGCACTGCTGCCTAGGGGAGCCCGGCCGCTGATTTCCCTCCACGTCTGCATGCTCTGCAGGCTGCAGCATGTAACTAACTCAGTCTCAGGCAGCTGCTCCGTCTGCTCCGTCTGACCGGTAGTGTAATTAGAGGCGCAGCGCAATACTGGAGCCAGCGCTAGAGGAAGCAGAGCCGATGCCTCCTGTATAGCGCCACTTCCTGTCATATGGGCAGGGCAAAGGGGGTGGAGTCGGGTGGAGCCAATGGTGGCAGCAAAATTAGGTTTCGCCTAGGTTGTCAAAAATCCTTGCATCAGCCCTGCCACTGTTTGCATATAACTGCTAATCTGAGCCATGGGTACCCTGACAGTTTGCATTTAGGGACAGCATTTTTTGTCACATACAAACTGGCCGCAACTTATCCAGTTTGTTTCTGGCCATAGCACAGAGCACTGCTACATCCAGATTTGGTGTTTAGTCTTGCAACCTATCCACCTTCATCCTCTGAATGAGAATGAAGGCTCTTTGCACACCAATGCGCATACATATGTTATCACGCAATATGATATGTATTAAAGTGGTTGTCTACCCAAAAAAGTGTTTTTTACCTACCGGAAAGCCTATAATAAGGCTTACCTGTAGGTAAATGAATATCTCCTAAACCTGTATGGTTTAAGATATATTCCACTGGCAATGCAGCCACTGATGTCGCGGTGTATGCGCAGTGATGGCCCGGTGCTCAGTGCCGGACCCTGCCAGAAAGTCCGCCGGAAAGACGGGCTCCAGTGCGCATGTGCGGGAGTGACGTTTCGCGGCTCTGGCCACTCACAGCGCCAGAGCAGCGAACCCGGAAGAAGCCCCATAGTGAAGATGTCCGCTCCCTCTGCAGGGACCAGACAGCCCTGCGGGAGCTTCGTTCTAAGGTGAGTATTTCATAATGGGCTAGTATGCTGTGCATACTAGCTCATTATGCCTTTGCCTTGCAGGTTATTTTTTTTTTCTTTCCCTTGGGTAGACAACTGCTTTAACACATTTGCATCACAGTGTACTATTAGGAGATGGATTGGGGACAGTGGAAGAAGGGGAGGATCAGAGAAGACAGGATCAAACAGCCTTTTTACACAATGTGCAGGATTAACCCCTTATATAGTGAGTATAGCAAGCATGCTTTACTGCATAAAGAGACTGATTTTACTGCTGTGGGTTTAGTAACACTTTAAATGGCAATGCAGTCTGCATATACAGTGTAAACAAACACACTTGCCCTTCAGCACGCATCAACACAAGTATGTGAATGCACTGTGCATTGTAGTGGGTTGCGTTGTCCAAATAAAGTGCATGTACATTTTTGTGAATTGAGCCTTGTTAGGCATTTAGATTGCATGGGCTGCCTTAGTGCAATGCGTGTCAACACACAAAAAATGTAAGTGTAAACTTTCATAGGTATGAGCAGAGCCTCAAAAAACAACACATTTGTTGCAGGTGCTGTTCACCGAGGGCTAATTGTCACACATGAAAAGATATTAAAGTCTATCTAAAGCCATTTGTTTTTTCCATTTGTCTCCCATTGGAGAGATTCTCCTTTATTTATTTTCCCATTGACACAACGGGAAGTGAAAGAAAGGGAGTGAAATCCTCTCTAAGGCCTCAGTCACTTGAGCGTTTGTAAGCGTACGCCCATTTGAGGGCTGTGCATCCCCATCTAGGTAGTCTCATTCATGTCAGTTAGGATCCAGCGGTTGCACAAACTCGCACCTGCATGGATGTCAAATTGGGAGCAGTAGCTGTGTCCGCTGTTGTTGCCTGCATGGGGATGCATGGGACACCTGTGCATCCCCGTGTGGGAAAACATGGCCCTCACATGGGCATATGCATACGTACGCCCATGTAAACAAACCCTTGTCGCCACAACAAGAGGCCCCCATTGGAATATTTCCCTAATATTCTTGTCCTGGGGATATTCCCTCACATTTACTCCTGGTGACAGTGGTCACAAGGACACATATAGAAGGTTAATATACCCATTGGAGACACAGACACCAATACAAACCTAAGACCCAGATCCTTAACCTGTAATAATGAGTCACCAATTATGCCTAATGGCTTGGCTTTGACAGCTCTCCCTATGATATAGGGGTCACCAAAACTGAAAAGTCCATGTGAAAAGGAAAGAAAGCATCAAACAATCATCTGACGAGTCCAAGCACCTATTTTTTATTATCATAACAGGAAGGCAAAGGACAGCCAATGCATTTCAGGAGCAAAAATCCCCCTTCATAAGAGCTTAAACAATGTAGCAAAAAGGTGTCAATTGGACTCAAAGCAAATTAAATTCCTAACGGGAGAAAGAATTAAAATGTTATTGTGCCTGTATCTACGAACAAGTGACCAGAGGGGCTTTTGCTTTAAGTCTATTAAGCAGAATTTTGCTACATTGTTAAAGCCCTGATGAAGGGTGATTTTTGGCCTGAAACACATTGGTTGTCTTTTGTCTTCCTGTTGTTATGTGTTAAAACAAAATAAAGGATCTTGGACTAATTACGCCTGTGTGAACAAAGCCTTGTCACCACAAGTGTCATCATCAGAAGTTTCCCTTACAGTAATACCTTGGATTACAAGCATAATTAGTTCCAGAAGCATGCTTGTAATCCAAGGCACTCGTATATCCAAGCGAGTTTCCCCATAAGAAACAATGGAAACTCAGATGATTCGTTCCACAACTACTGCTGGTGTATGCAGTACTGTATATGGCCAGAGGTGCGGGGGCGCTGGTGTATGCAGTACTGTATGTGGCCAGAGGTGCGGGGGCCCTGGTGTTTGCAGTACTGTATGTGGCCAGAGGTGCGGGGGCGCTGGTGTTTGCAGTACTGTATGTGGCCAGAGGTGCGGGGGCGCTGGTGTTTGCAGTACTGTATGTGGCCAGAGGTGCGGGGGCCCTGGTGTTTGCAGTACTGTATGTGGCCAGAGGTGCGGGGGCGCTGGTGTTTGCAGTACTGTATGTGGCCAGAGGTGCGGGGGCCCTGGTGTTTGCAGTACTGTATGTGGCCAGAGGTGCGGGGGCGCTGGTGTTTGCAGTACTGTATGTGGCCAGAGGTGCGGGGGCGCTGGTGTTTGCAGTACTGTATGTGGCCAGAGGTGCGGGGGCCCTGGTGTTTGCAGTACTGTATGTGGCCAGAGGTGCGGGGGCACTGGTGAGGCTCTGAGATGCTCGGAGACACCGGAGATGCTCGGAGACACGGGGATGTTCGGAGACACTTGGGAACTGTTGACACTTTTGGGTGCTCCGGCGCACGTTACGCCCACCTCACCCAACTGCGAGTTTCTCAGAGCGCCTCTGAGTTCTCCACGAAGCGCTGGGAGCCACCAGCGCCCCCGGACCTCAGACCATATGAGGTATTGCATACACCAGAGGCTTTAATCCTGCTCACCTTGCGGGACAGTGCTCACAAAACAAGTCAGGATTTTTTTTAAAAAAAATAGCTCGTATTGCGAAAGCTTGTATACCGCATTACTCGCAATCCGAGGTTCCACTGTACATTCTTGTCCCATGACAACTCCAAATTTTGAATATTCCCTCACATTTATTCCTGGTGTCAGTGGTCACAAGGACACATATAGAGGGTAAATTTCCCCACTGGAGACACAGACATCAATACAAACCTAAGAAAGATGGGTGTGAGGCACTGCACCCAGATCCTTAACCTGTAATAATGAGTCACCAATTATGCCTAATGGCTTGGCTTTGACAGCTCTCCCTATGATATAAGGGTCACCAAAACTGAAAAGTCCACATGAAAAGGGAAGAAAGCATCAAACGATCATCTGAAGAGTCAAAGCACTTTTATTTTTATTATCACATGTAACAACTGGAAGGCAAAGGACAGCCAAAGCATTTCAGGAGGAAAAATCCCCCTTCATCAGAGCTTAAACAATGTAGCAAAAAGGTGTCCATTGCACTCAAAGCAAATTAAATTTCTAACAGGAGAAAGAATTAAAATGTCATTGTGCCTGTATCTATGTAGTAGTAGTAGTGATCCGAGGGGCTTTAGATTCGAGTCTATTAAGCAAAATTTTGCTACATTGTTAAAGCACTGATGAAGGGAGGTTTTTGGCCTAAAACACATTGGTTGTCTTTTGTCTTCCTGCTGTTATTTGTGATAACAACAAGGATCGTGGACTATTTGGATCTTTTGGCCCTCTCTTTTTCATTTTCACAACAAAATATTCTACAGAAAAAACTGAAAAGATTGCAAACTCTTCTTTTCTCCAACTAAAACAAATAAAAAAAAAGTTTTGGCTTTATTCACATTTTATAAATATTTAAAATGCGATGATAAAATAGCGCTGAGCTCCACCTACATATGAATGTGGATGACTTCCGGTGAGTTGTCCACAATTAATGGGCTGAGACCCCTGGGTCGCCCCTTGAGGTGCAGGCTTGTTATGCGATATTCTGCACTAAAGTCAGACTGTATGGCTTTATCGGATGAACCCAATTTCCAGTCCCATGTTTCCTTTGATCACAAAGCAAATAGTCCTTATGTGGTATAAAAGGAAACAATGTAATAGGTACTTGGTCTAATGTGACTCATAGGCTGTGCAAATTGCCTTTTATTAATCATAACACATGTGAATTGTTTTAAGCTTTCAGAATCTGACATTTTGAACTCCTAATTAAATACTTTTAATATCACAAAATTGCATTCTAAAAATCCGCAGAAACACTGATAACAATAAAAGGGGTTATGAACTAGCTTTTCATATGTCAAGCACACCAAAGTTTTATGGTACGCTTTGTCTGAAAGTGAACTAGTCAGCCATTATAAGCTATTTACAGTATATAAGAGAACTAGCATGCTACAAAATGTTAGTTCTGCTGTTAGTGATGCTGGAATATTTTTTGACACATCTGAATGTACATAACTGAGCATGCTGCATATTGCTACACCCTGTGCTCTCCTTATCGCTTTTTCTTTTTTCCTGAGCATACTGCTTCCACCTCACTGCTTCTACTTATTCACTAGAATGTCTAAGAGATCCTTCTCTTCCCAATGCTCTGAACACTTTTTATATTTATTTGGAGTATTCAAGACCTCCTCTGGCTCCAGGCTCACCCATCCACCAGGTGAGCTGCCCCTCTGGGTTGCTACAGCAAATGTGAGCTGGTCCCTGCAAAAAGTTAAATAATAACTCCTGGAATTACCTTACTATTTAAAATGTTTTGGTTTACAATAGGTAAAGTCCAATGAGGTACCCCGAGTACTTCTAGCACTCCGATGCTGGACCTTAGGGTCTCAGATACAGAAGCTGCAGAGTCGTGTGCAGCCACTCCTACCACCCTTCTCTCCTCCCACCCAATCACAAAAAAATGGTATTATTTCAACCCATTCACAAAATACAAAGCCTTCTGTAAATGGACAGTGGGAAGGGTGGGGCGACACGCAGCAGTCGCATCTCTCCTGTTAGAGCGTCCGGAATGTATCAATAGATGTATTACAATTGAGATAAGTCCAGGAGCTGGCATACGCTTTGTTGGACTTTTGTAGGGCGCACATTTTAAATAGCAAAGTCATTCCTAGAGTTCTTCTTTAACCCCTGAAAAGGCTGAAGGCTTGGATAATATTCCAGGCTGGGTCCTTAGGGACTGTTCACACCAACACACAGAGCATGGAGATGTTTATTTTGTTGCTTAACAACCCCCTTTCTCAGGCAACTGTGCCCATATGCCCTAAGGCTGCTACAATTGTTCCTGTCCAAAATGCTTAATGCCTAACTCCAGTTTTAAGTCCCTCTAAAGTGGAGTTCCACTCATTTTTAGGTCTATTAATAGTCAGCAGCTACAAAAAGTGTAGTTGCTGACTTTTAATAAACAGCCACTCACCTATCCCTCGGTCCGGCAATGCAGCCACACGATGCCTTGCTCCTCTCCCCCTCTCCTCCGTGGCGCCGGCATTGCAACTGTGGACACCCGAACCTGACAGCTTTTGGCTGCACGGCTGGGCGCGCACTGCGCATGCACAAGTAGCTCTGCGCTTTGTCAATGGCCAGGCAATCTTCTGGGACTTGTGACATGTCCCAGAAGATTGCAGGGAGGGTGGGGCTGTCTAAATTAGGTACTCCAAAATAATGGCATGCCAATTGTGGCATGTTGGGGGACAAAGAGTATTTAAAGTGTAAGCTCCACTTTTGGGTTAAACTCCGCTTTAAAGTCGTAGTAAACTTTTATGAAAGAGTTACCTTGAAACTAAGCCCTCTAGCGGCACACTGTCACTGCTTTAGAGGCTTCCATCTTCACCTGGTCTTCCTTCCAGGTTCACAAGCTATGGTTGCTTGAATGGCCAAGCTACGATGAGGCATGCAAGGGAGTCACAGCCATGGCACAGAGCTTTGAATGCTTCTTCAGAGCACACGCGCCAGTGACATCATTGGCTGCTGCTCACTGGAATATCTCCTAAACAGTGCATGTTTAGGAGATATTCATTTTACCTACAGGCAAGCTTTTTTATAAGCTTACCTGTAGATAACAATCAAATTCTAGAGTTTACTACTACTTTAAATAGATAGTGTAGGCCAAGCTTAACTGTAGCCTCAGATACATAAAGTATATAGCACCATGTTCTGGCAATGGGATGAGATATTCTGGTCCTACTCCCTGAACAAGATTGAGTTGAGCTAAGTGCTGCTCTGTCACTCACAGGAAGCTTTGTATTCTGTGAATGAATACAAAGCTTCCTCTGATTGACTGAGGCATAGAGGCAGACGGATGACAATTTGAGGAAATTTTCATAGAATACAGAGCTTCCCATGAATGGCTGAGCAGTGCTCAGTCCGACTTTATTTTTTCTAAGGAGCAAGACGGGAAGTTCATGCCCTGCAGTCAGAACACAATGCTGTATACTGTACATAGCTGAGGCTACATACAGTTAATATTACGTGCTCAGCAAACATACCTGTTAGCACAGTAAATCCTTTGTTTGGGCCAGCTTGGCCCAAACTAACTTTTTAAAGGGACATACATGTGGAGTTTGGCTTTGACTATCATCCAGTAACACTTCCCCAATAACTTTGAAGTGCTTCAAAAAGCTAGTCAAGGCACATCTAAAAAAGACCATCTAGGTCAAAGTGAACCCCCATCAGTATGAATCAACTCAGTATAAACAGATCTGATCAACTGCAGATGCTATTTCATCGGTGGTTCAACTGACTCTTACATACAGTATTTGGAGAATAAGGATTTTTATGTTAGACTGTTTTTTTTTTGGAATTCAGTTCCAGTTGCAAGTTCAAAACTATCAGTCAAACCTTGAGAGATAAACTGACACTGGTTGGAAAGAGCTCAATTTTGTGAAATTGGCTACTGGACTTTATAAAAACTTAGCCCCACTCTGTTGTAATTTACCATACTTCATCTTCTTCCATCATCCTCATTACTGGATCGCCCCGATGATGCATCTTGAGCCTCTTACTGTACAGACAGCAGACCTAGGATTGCTCTTCTAAGTATCTGAGCAATCATCTTGTAAAGTTTATAAATGTAATGGCAGTAGTGGGACTCATCAATCATTGTCCATGTACAGGCAGAATGTGGAGAATCTGGAAGTCTAGGGCAAAGTTAATTGCTTCACTTCTGCAATGTGGCCCCTTCTCCTGACTCTGTGCTCTACTCCTAATTGTTGCTCTCCTTTACTATAGCCCCTTCTTCCCCTGGCTCTGTGCTGTCATCCTGATTGTGTCATTTCTACACTGTGGTTTCTTCTTTCCCTTGACTCTCAGCACTATTGTCTTGAATATGTCAGCTCTTCACTTGGCCCTATCTCTCCTCCCCAACCTGTGTTCTTATCTTGACTGTGTAACTGCTTTATTGAGGGCCCTTCTCTTTACCTATATGCTGTGCACTGTTATCTGCAAGAAGGATTATGGGAAACAAATTTCCTTTGATCTCATTTCAGTCACTGCATTTTCAGAGTGGTAGTAGTTTTATGTGCAATGTCTGTAGGGATGTACTGCTATGACCTGAATATCTAAGTCTTGGAAAATTATAATGCATAAAATGTAGAATTTCAAAGTACTGTTGAAGTTAAAAAACGAGGGGCTTGCTCACACCACTTGCGGTACCAGAATGCGCATGAGATCCACCTTTTTCTGCACGTCACAGAAATGCACTGCATTCTGCAGACATTCTCAGGTACCGTTAAATCTTAATGGCCAATCACACAGCTAGCAATTGTAAGTGCGTTCAAGACCACCAAAATGGATGGTACCGCACTACCATTCGATTTGGTGCATTGTGATTTATAAAGTCGTGCCTACAGTACTTTTTGTGCATTCATGCGCATTTGGCAGCCCATTAAAATGAATGGGCTGTCCTATGGAGGAATGAGCAAGAGGTGATTGTAGCCATATAAGTGCACTTGAGACAGAAACAAATGAGTACTGTCCACAGTGGTGGTTGGTGCTCCACTTTTCTTTGGGGGGGGGGGGCTATGGTGGGGTATGATTCCAGTCCCCCCAGTACATACTGGTATAGAAGGTAGAAGGTACAGTAGCTCGGGTTAGACGGTGGGGTCGTCATTCTCCTGCTCCCTGGGCAGTCTGTTTGGTTGCTGGGGATGGGGACGCTGCTGGGCTCGGTTCCCCAGAGGAAGGGACAGGTAGGGAAGTATTTGCACTGTGGTGCCCATATAAGGCCAGTCCCCAGCTTCCAGCTCTGGAGGATCTACCCACAGGAGAAGCACGGGTCCCTGGTGCCCAGATAGAAGAAGCCGGCTCGGGCCAGGTGATGGGGGACACCGAGCCTGATCAGTCAGAGGAGCGGAGGACATTCTGGAGACAGGACAGATGCTTCTCCTTCCGGCCAATCGAGTCTTAAAACAAGCTTCCTGATTGGACGGGAGGAGAAGCAGAAAGACAATAGCGAATATTAATTTGCTAATGGCACACAAGTGGGTGAGCGTGGGGCGCAGTGCTCACCCTTTTTGAAGCCAATTAGAGCCTCAGGCTCTAATTATGTGCTTCTAAGAGAAAAAAAGAAAACATTGAAATCCATGCGTCCGGTGCCCTGCATGTAGATTAGGGGTTGAGCGCATGGAGATTAGGGGGGCGGCGCCTCTGTGCCCCCAGTGGAGCGGCCGGCCTTTGAATGTCCATGATACTTTTATTTGCACTAACATACAATTTTTCAGAACTAGCTTTCGGGGTATGTCCCCTTCTTCAAGGTCCTATACCTTGGACATTGAAGAAGGGTACATGTCCTGAAAAATTGTACGTTACTGCAAATAAAAAAAAGTATCACGGACAGTATTCAAGGAATGTGCAAAAAATCTGTGTGCTCAAATGCACCTTTATGGTGTGAACCAACCCTTGGGATAAAGAAGGTCCTGAAAGCTTGTATCCTCGATAACTTAAATTAGTTAATAAAAATATATCACTTAAACTGCAAACTTTCTACACTGATCAATGGCTAACAGTACAGGACCCTACTAGTGCAGTGGTGTAAAGAACCTAAAATGCTTCCCCAGGGTATAGCTGGTGAATGTATTTACCGCTAACCCAGGGTTAAATTGATGCTAAACACACATTGTTTCATTTGCATTGTCCTATCTATATGTATATGGATGATGTCACTTTAAGAATGTTCATGAAAAAAAAATCTAAGTACCTTTTTCCTAATCGATATACAGTTGTCACATGACCCAGGTATTTCTCAACCTGTTTGCAAGGAAACATAAGCAGGAGGAGCTTCTAGTCCTCTGCTGCTGGTCACGTGTTCAAAAAAAAAAAAAAAAAAAACAGCCTTTGGAATACAGAGGAAAAATAAATAATGAATAGCAATAAACGGTTTTAAATTGTCATACAAATATACAGTATCTCACAAAATTGAGTACCCCCTCACATTTTTGTAAATATTTTATTATATCTTTTCATGTGACAACACTGGAGAAATTGCACTTTGCTACAATGTAAAGTAGTGAGTGTACAGCTTGTATAACAGTGTAAATTTGCTGTCCCCTCAAAATACACACAACACACAGTCACATACACACAACACACAGTCATTAATGTCTAAACCACTGGCAACAAAAGTGAGTACACCCCTAAGGGAAAATGTCCAAATTGGGCCCAATTAGCCATTTTCCCTCTCCGGTGTCGTGAGTCGTTAATGTTACAAGGTCTCAGGTGTGAATGAGGAGCAGGTGTGTTAAATTTGTTGTTATTGCTCTCACTCTCTCATACTGGTCACTGGAAGTGCAACATGGCACCTCATGGCAAAGAACTCTCTGAGTATCTGAAAAAAAGAATTGTTGCTTTACATGAAGATGGCCTAGGTGCCAAGACCCTGAAACTGAGCTGCAGCACGGTGGTCAAGACCATACAGCGGTTTAACAGGACAAGTTCCACTCAGAACAGGCTTCGCCATGGTTGACCAAAGAAGTTGAGTGCTTAAGCTCAGCGTCATATCCAGAGGTTGTCTTTGGGAAATAGACGTATGAGTGCTGCCAGCATTGCTGCAGAGGTTGAAGGGGTGGGAGGCTAGCTTGTCAGCCCATACACTGCACACTGTATCAAATTGGTCTGCATGGCTGTCATCCCAGAAGGAAGCCTCTTCTAAAGATAATGCACAAGAAAGCCCGCAAACAGTTTGCTGAAGACAAGCAAAGGACATGGATTACTGGAACCATGTCCTGTGGTCTGATGAGACCAAGATAAACGTATTAGGTTCAGATGCTGTCAAGCGTGTGTGGTGGCAACCAGGTGAGGAGTACAAAGACAAGTGTGTCTCACCTACAGTCAAGTTTAGTGGTGGGAGTGTCATGGTCTGGGGCTGCATGAGTGCTGCCAGCACTGGGGAGCTACATTTCATTGAGGGAACCATGAATGCCAACATGTACTGTGACATACTGAAGCAGAGCATGATCCCCTCCCTTCAGAGACTGGGCCACAGGGTAGTATTCCAACATGATAACAACCCGAAACACACCTCCAAGAGGACCACTGCCTTGCTAAAGAAACTGAGGGTAAAGGTGGTGGACTGGTCAAGCATGTCTCCAGACCTAAACCCTATTGAGCATCTGTGGGGCATCCTCAAACAGAAGGTGGAGGAGCGCAAGGTCTCTAACATCCACCAGCTCTGTGATGTGGCCATGGAGGAGTGGAAGAGGACTCCAGTGGCAACCCGTGAAGCTCTGGTGAACTCCATGCCCAAGAGGGTTAATACAGTGATGCAAAATAATGGTGGCCACACAAAATATTGACACCTTGGGCCCAATTTGGACATTTTCACTTAGGGGTGTACTCACATTTTTGTTGCCAGTGGTTTAGACATTAATGGCTGTGTGTTGAGTTATTTTGCATGGACAGCAAATGTACACTGTTAAACAAGCTGTACACTCACTACTTTACATTATAGCAAAGTGTCATTTCTTCAGTGTTGTCACATGAAAAGATAGAATAAATTATTTCCAAAAATGTGAGGGGTGTACTCACTTTTGTGAGATACTGTATATTTGAAGTTAAATCTTTATTATTTTTTTTCAATAACATGGCGTGGGTGGATTTCTGCCAGTCACAGACCGTGTCACACCCCTCCAGCATGTGTCTTAGAATAACAGGGAGGTGAAGTCGACATCAGTCTACATGTACTATCCCACCTTTATTGTGTTTGGCTAGTTAGTGGGCATGGAGGAGGAAGGGAGTAGGCTGTCATTTACCACTGTGTATACGCACAAATATGTGACTCTATACTTACATGGGCTGCTCAGATGCGATAGGGAGGAAATGCTCAGCATAGAAACTCACTGAAAGCAGAGCATGTGCAGAGTGCCAAAACTGTTCTGCAAAATGCCTAGCTGAATTGGGGACTTGGACAGAAAGCGGAAATGGAAAACAGCAAGATCAACCAGGTTTTTTGCAGAAAACTAAACACATAGTGCTTAAGTGAGTATGAACAGCATATAATACACCATTTTTTGATGTTGTGGGTTACTGACACTTGAATAATCAATACATGTTGCTGCATTTTTTTTAGTATCAGATTATTATTATACAGGATCTATATAACGCCAACAGTTTGCGCAGCGCTTTACAACATGGGGGTAGACAGTACTGTTACAATAAAAACAATACAGGAGGGATCAGAGGGCCCTGCTCATTAGAGCTTACAATCTACAGGGTGGGCCATTTATATGGATACACCTTAATAAAATGGGAATGGTTGGTGATATTAACTTCCTGTTTATGGCACATTAGTATATGGGAGGGGGGAAACTTTCAAGATGGGTGGTGACCATGGCGGCCATTTTGAAGTCGGCCATTTTGAATCCAACTTTTGTTTTTTCAATAGGAAGAGGGTCATGTGACACATCAAACTTATTGGGAATTTCACAAGAAAAACAATGGTGTGCTTGGTTTTAACGTAACTTTATTCTTTCATGAGTTATTTACAAGTTTCTGATCACTTATAAAATGTGTTCAATGTGCTGCCCATTGTGTTGGATTGTCAATGCAACCCTCTTCTCCCACTCTTCACACACTGATAGCAACACCGCAGGAGAAATGCTAGCACAGGCTTCCAGTATCCATAGTTTCAGGTGCTGCACATCTTGTATCTTCACAGCATATGTTTTTTTTATGGTTTTTATGGTCAGTAAAAAACAATACCGGGTGAGCTGCTCCTTCCAGGAGGTACCGCCATTCCTCCAAAGCCGACTTGATGGCCAGCAATTCCCTATCACCGACATCATAGTTCCAGCAAGATGGTGCACCACCACATTATGAGTGTCAGGTCCGAGCATTCCTAGATGAAGAACGACCTTGATACTACAGCCACTATCCCTTAACGACCGGTAGTTCAGCCGAAACCTCCTTACCGCCATGGAGGACCTTCCTCGTCGAGTGGGCCATAACAAAAAATGACTGGTATTTTTGGTATTTTTTTTGTATACGACACTTCTATGTTCTACACGTCGTGGACTTTGATACCTATGACCTTCGGACACGATCGTAAAGAGGACGCCACAACGATAGTCACACACTTCTCACCCTCTTCTCCCAACGTAACTGTTAGGTTGTGTTACCCGTCGTGTAACTTGTGTAAAATATTCACTAGTCTTTGAACATTTATTGAGTACTTTCTTATTTCAATGCAATTTTGGTTCGTGTGGTAACAAAAAGAACACTTTAAGGGTTATTCAAACTACACAGTGTACTGGGAGAAGGATAACTTTTTTGTTTTCAACCTAAGTTTTACCGGC
>BLSH010466739.1:493824-509854 GCA_018402905.1 Glandirana rugosa | reverse complement strand
GTTTCATGATAAATAAAATATTACGACAGGGAATATAGTATTTTTTCATCAGGAACTTGTTATACGTCATAATGATAGCAATCAGACGGCGTCCGTTTCGCGTAAAGGAGTTCGACGGGTTCGTTGATTAGTGAACGTGCCATATGCCCTCGAAGAACCGTTCAGTATTTCTTTCTCCGTTCTCATCCTCCAGATAGACACAGTTTATGAGTCTTGTATCCGCTGACGTGTTTATAGTCCTAAATGTACTGACACTGTATGTTACCTTGCTGAAATCTAGTCTTTCATCTGCGACTGGGACCCACTATAGATTTGTTTCCACCATAACCGGTAAATATACCTATGTGGAATTATTTTACCCTTACCAACCACTATAACACCCATCTTGAAAAGTTTCCCCCCCTCACATATACTAATGTGCCACAAACAGGAAGTTAATATCACCAACCATTCCCATTTTATTAAGGTGTATCCATATAAATGGCCAATACCACCTTTGTTTAGATATCACCCAGGGTCAGCGTCTACTTTCTGATCTAAAGTCGTTCCATTGTATGTCACAGTCATGTAAATCCTGATATTTGTGCAGTCGCCTATGTTCTGAGTATTTGACACAGATAGACCTCCTACTCTTGCCTCTTTCTTTATGACTTGCCAAGAAGCTCCCGTATACCGTGCAAGTGATTAGTTGCTTGGGCAGCTTGAGGAAATGCGCTTTGCCTGCGGCAGACTAACGATAGTAATACTGCATATTGTTCAAGGACTACTTTTTTATGATATAAGGGACAGCATTATAAAATAAATAGTACTTTGGCAGTGTCCTGTATTACTTGAATTTTTTCCAACAAAACATGATGGTCTTCTAATAAAAAATGCATGTAAAATTTTAAGGATGCACTAATTAACTGCACCATTAGATTCAGTTCTCTCTTTTTTTTTTCTTTTACTACCAGGCAGTATTTATATTAGTCATTTTTTTCCATTGCGCCATTGTTTCGTTATAGTTCTATACTATACAGAGGATGCCTTATGGCACTCGGTGTTCTACTTTCAGTAATATAATTTACATATGCTATTTTAATCACTCCAAATCCAGTGTATTAAATACATTTAGGAGTTGCACAAAGGAGTCCACTAAACAGCTCTTATTTGAAGGAATAACACAAGTTTGGAATGTAGGACTCATTTCAGAAACTACACATTTTGATTTTAATGGTTGGTGCACCCAAAATGAATATTTTGGCTATGGATGGAACGGATGTTAATGGTCTACATCACTCTCAGGTCCGTCAAGCATTTCAAAAACAGGCTGTTCTTCTGGATTTCCTAATTTTTCATCTGCCTAAGAATAGTGTCCTGCTTTTTGTTCTACATTCTCCATAATTTCAGATAAATGAATGATCCCAAGGGGATAGTAAAGACAGGCTTGTGATAGCCACAACAGTTGAGTATAGCTGGGCACAGACTTAATACATCTTAATAAAGTTGAAGTGGCTATTTTGGTAGACTGACCCTTTAAAGGAAATATCATTTATTTAATAGAGTCAGGGCTAAAAATAAAAGTATAAAAATACACATACATGCTTTTATCCAGGTGAATATAAATTATTGCATAGGAACATTAGGCATCCTTTGACATACTTTCCATTTTTCTAACTTCCTGTAAAAAAAGCTTGTTATTTACAGACCTCAAAAGCTTAAATTAAAATGTACATGGCTTAACCAAATGAGTCAAAGCAAGGACTCCTTCCTTCTTACCATCCCCCCACCCCACAGCCCCACTGAAAGGGATATTTTTTAGTGACCCAGAGTTGGGTTTTAAAGGTTGACTGCCACAGCTCTGTTTCTGTGTGTTGTGTGAAAGGGGGGGCGTCCCTTTCCTCCAATCAGCTCTCACTCTGCAGAGGGTAACTTCAGCTCCCCTCCCCATGATTTCTGAACTCTCAGACAAGCTTTATAAATTGCAACACTTTGAACATATGTAGAAAAGAACAGACTGCAGATAATCCGGTACAACGTACGCAAGAGGAATTGTTTCATCTCTGTGCATCACTTGCTTTGAAGCTAATCACTTCACTGGGTATATGGAAGGGTTTACAACCACTTTAAAAGTGCTACATTTTTACCATACTTGAGCCTCCAACTAGGTTTTTATTATAGCATTACGCAAAATAAACTGGTAAAACAGTTTAGATGGGAGGAAAATAGTCAACCTAGAGAAGCCAGGTAGTAGTCCAGTTTAATACTCTGATGGTCAAAAAAAGGCTGGTAGAAAAGTTGTGTGCTGGCTTCCTAGAGTGCCAGCTTTCTGTGTGTTTCTCTGCATGCCCTATTGTGATCACCAAGACTAACTATGGTGTTATGTTTTAAACGCCTTATGTGCTCTTTTCCTTAGTTTGAATTAGGGGTATCAAAGTCCATTTCATCGTAGGCCGCATCAACATTATGGTTGCCCTCAAAGTGGCAGATATATCTGCAAGACTAGATGTCCAGAGCACCCCCCCCCCCCCCCCTTACATCAGATGTCAAGAACCCCCCCACCCCACCATAAGAAGTCAAGAGTTCCCCACCCTCCTTTACATCACAAATGCACCCCCTTACCTTGCACTGCTGCCAGGTTTCACTGGGTATATGGAAGGGTTTACAGCCACTTACATTGTGACCACCTACATTTTTACCGTTGTGATTTACCATTGGGGGCAGAGCTTGGAAGCAGAAAGTGCAGGGTCTGGAGGAGGACCAGATGAGGGCAGGAGTCTGCTGAATGCTGAGAACAGGGGAGACGAAGATGAGGGGGTGCTGCGGCTGCACAGAGAGGTGCAGGATCCATAGGAGGAGTTATGTCCTCCTCTTTGCTGCCAACTGCTGAGATGAGGGGGTGTTGCAACTGCAGGTGAGGTGCAGAAGCCACATGTTATGGCCTAGTGGACTGGGTTCGGCTCATGGGCCTTGTATTTTAAATCAATGTACTGTTGTTCCTAGCAGTCATAACAGGACTGAGATTATCATGTGATTTAGGGTACTTTCACACTGGGGAAGGGAGGCGGTAGTGGTAAAGTGCTGCTAGTATTTTCATAATTATCAGTCAGCTGTGGCAGCAGCAGAGTACTAATGAGGAAATCTTCTGGGCCTGCATCACTTTAGACGTGTTCCTATTAGAAATATCTCTCCAAAAATGACATTTTTGTTGCAAGGGATGCCTGAAATCTGACTTGTATCTTAGGCAGACTTCTGGGAAAATTGGTGCACCAATCACACAAGCAGGAAATTATGTTTCTGGGGAGTGGTCAGTACACATTCTTTGTAGAGAACAACTCCAGGTAGCCATATTGCTTGGCATTTATAAAAAATTACAATGGATGCAGATTAAAAAGGAAAGGTATTTTTTAATAACATTCAATTACAATATGACTTGTATTGCAATTGTACACGCTATATTATTTTTTTCCTAATTTGCTATTTTTTTTCCGCACGAAAGGGGAGTTGTCCTTCAAGAATAAGATCTAAGCTAGAAAAACATAGGCAATGAGCCCAGACCTTATAAGGTACTAACAGCACTTTTAGGGCTCATACAGGTGTTCAAAAACGATATGATCTGTGTTTTATAATGTACTAACATTTACATGCGCACATCGTCAATGGACCTTATGTGCTGCCGCCACCTACTGAACTCAGGACTGTCATATAAACGTCAGCAATGTGTGGACAGCAGCATAGGTGCAGAATGACCTTAGGTTTCGGTCATCTGTGTGAGATGAGATGCAGTTAGGCCAACTTTTTATACACAATCTTGTTGCCCACAAAATCCGTAATAAATCAATATGGCCATGTTCATGAAGCATTATCCTTCAAAAACTGAGATAAAATGATATTTGGGATAAAATACCCCATTTTATACTTATATATGATATGTGTAAACAACTTATATTTTTACTTTTACACATATAGAAAGCATATACTTGAGTTGTGACAGCACTTAATGCATTGATTTTCCTATGTAGATTGAAGCAGTCATTCCCCATAAAATGTATCAGTCCCTGTATACTGTCACTTTTTATGACAATATTGAGCATATAAGCAGCTTGAATATGTATTTTTCTTGAACAGTTTAGATTAACATTGATGGAAAGATGAATGGCTTGCCCTTGTTAGATGAACACATAGTTGCCCACACAACTGTGCTTATAGTGAATAATCATAAAATACACTCTACTGAACTATTATATAAATGTAACCCGTAGAAAAAAATATTTGGATAAATCTAGTAATGGATAGTCATACCAATGACTTCATGCATATTGGAATTTAAAGCGGAGTTCCACCCTTTTAAAAGTCAGCAGCTACAAAAAGTGTAGCTGCTGACCTTTAATAATCGGACACTCACGGTCCAGCGATGCGGCCACCCGCAGACTCGCTCTTCTGCCCCTCCTCCATGCGGCGCCAGCATCACAAATGGTGCATACTGCACATACTGCACATGCGCGAGCCGTGCTGAGCCCTGTGAATGGCCGGTGTATGTTCTGGGACCTGTAATGTGTCCCAGAAGATCGCCGGGTGGGGAGGTGAACTTCCTTCTGGCTCTGCGGCGCCAGGAGAGGAAGTGGACCTGGGACCCTGTGAAAACAGAGTCCCTGGTTTCCCCCAAAAAAATGACATGCCAATTGTGCCATGTCAGGGGGTCACCTTCCCTTACAACAAAAGTTCCACTTTTGGGTGGACACAGTGTCCACCCAATTGGACACAGTGGCTACTTTGGTAGCCTGCATAGATATAAAAACACAAAAAAGGAATATTAAATCCTCAAGTAAACTTGTATTAGTACACAAGTTGCTCATATAAGTACAGAGCTAAAGCATTGGGGTTGATGTACTAAAGGCTGTTGACTTTGCCAGGGTTTTTATCTTAGTTAAGTGAATAAGGTGAAACTCTGCAGACTTTCATCATTCAATTACGTGCAAGCAAAAATGCAGTTCTTTTTCCTTGCACATTATTGGGTGTTCTCTGTAAAGGGATTTTTTACCACATTTGCTAAGTAAAGGGAAAATTTCCTTGCAAAGTGAACGGCCTATTTGCCTTTAGTAAATCAACCGAAATGGCACCATTAGGTCAGTGACCCTTGTTGAAACCCTGCACTGAAATACCCTGTATGGCCATGGTGAGAGCATAATGCAGCTATGACTGGGCCCAGATTCTGTCATGTGGGGTGGAAAGGCATTTCTAAAGCCTCGTACACACGGTGCAACGGTCGTAGGAAAACGGTCGTACGACATCTTGTTGTACGATCATCCGACCATACGTGTGATTAGAACAGCCAACGTGCGACGATCGTACAACAGCGGTTGGATGAGCAGACTAGAAAACTTTTGTTGTACAACAAGCGGTCGTACGACCATTGTATCATGTGTACAGAGAAGTTGGTCCAACACTTTGTGCAAAACACGCATACTCAGAAGTCAGGAAGGCCTGGAAGTGTCCGTTGGTTTAAACCTACATTCCTAATTCACAAATCACATTCACCTGAACTTCCTCTTTATACGCTCGTAACACGTCACTACGTTAGGCTTGGTCGTGCGATCGCTTAGTGCATGTCAATACGCCAGACACAACAGCCAACATACGATTTTGGATGACTGTCGCACCGTGTGTATGAGGCTTTAGGCTTTGAAAATACTGACTTTGTTTTTGGAGAACATTTATACACAGTTAGGAAGTAGGGACTATTAATAATAAATTTGCACGAGCCAAGAAATACATGAGACAAAGTGACCCACACTGGGAGGGGCTTGGAAAACATTTGCTTTTGTAAAAAACCTGTAAAACTGTAGTACATAAGTGTAAATTAAGATGGCTGGGTGGCAGAAGGCACCATATGATTTGTTTCCTTAGCGTGCTACTGAAGACAACCTACGTTTTATTTAAAATAATGACTTTCTGATGGTCATTGGTCAGCATTTTAACAGATCTGCCCCGCTCCTTCCTCCTGCATAGGCAAGCCTGGTGATGTTGCTTCAGCACTGAACACTGCTTTGTGGGATGCAGGATAAAGACGGCTTATTCTCTCCATACTCAGTAATTATGGTTTTTGGGGCTCTGCAGGTGCCTTGAGGAGGTGATGACCTGCCGTAAGCTGTATGGAGTCTGCTCTTTCCGCAACATCATCAGTTCACAATGCTTTCCTACAGTACATGTTAACCACTTAAGGTACGGAAGATTCTCCCCTCATTTTTTGCGATACGGCACTGCTTCACTTTAACCTCCCTGGCGGTATGATTATTTCAGATTTTTGGTGCTGAAAGTGGTACGATTATTTTGCATGGAAATTTAGCGTTTTATATTGTAGGCCTGTAATTCTTAGGAATGACTCACTTAAATCTGTCCAAACAAGAGTCTAGTAGACATCCCGGGTATGATAAAGTTTGAAACATGAAATCATAAATTATAATATAATAAATAACTAAAAATAATTATCAAAAATAATAATATAATAGTAATAAAATTTATTCAATAATGTAATCAAACCAAAAACACTGAAATTCGCTCAGTTGCAGAATTGTCGCTGTCGTCACTTTCAGTGTCTGATGATAAATTTCCCCAAAAATCAGTATCACTCAACTCTGCAAATGATTCTTATTTACTATCACTGTTTTCTAGCTGATCAAAAACTGCTTTTGACGCAAAGGGACACTTTTTGGTTGCCATGGACATTCTCAAGTTTCCAGGCAGAAAGAATGACATATATAATCTAAAAGTGCATGCAGGGCACTGGGCAAACCACTAGGGACAAAGGGGATGTGAAATGATTTCATACAGTAATGTAATCTGTAAGACTACAGTGTACTGTAAGTGTGCTGTACGTTTCACTTTTTGAATTTGCCGCCGTCCCCATGCGACGCACAGAGGCATCGGGCGGAGGACACAGCCTGCAGACACAGCGGGGGACATCGCTGGATCCAGGGGACAAGGTGAGTAACGCTGCCTTGGATCCAGCGATGCAATCCCGAGTGTGACTTGGGGTTACCGCTAATGGTACTGAAATTCCACCCCAAGCCACACTCAGGAATAGCGCCAGGGGGGGTTAACTGACAATTTTGCGGTCATGCGACGTTGTACGCAAACAAATTGATGCCCTTTTTTCCCCACAAATTTAGTTTGATGGTATTTGTTCACCTCTGCGGTTTTTATTTTTTGCGCTATAAACAAAAAAAGGCTGACAATTTTGAAAAAAAAAAAACAATATTTTTCACTTTTTGCTATAATATATATCCAAAAAAAACCTAAAAAAACCCCGAATTTCTTCATCAGTTTAGGCCGATATGTATTCTACATATTTTTGGTAAAAAAATAGCAATAAGCGTATATTGATTAGCTTGCGCAAAAGTTATCACGTCTACAAAGCAGGGGATAAATTTATGGCTTTTTTATTTATTTATTTATTTTTCTTACTAGTATAGGCGGTGATCTGTGCTTTTTATCAGGACCGCGGCAGACAAATCGGACACTTTTGACTTTTTTTTGGGACCATTGACATTTATACAGTGATCACTGTCAGTGCTATGAAAATGCACTGATTACTATATAAATGTCACTGGCAGGAAGGGGTTAATAGGGAGCGATCAAGGAGTTAAATGTGTTCCCTGGGAGGTGTTTCTACCTGTAGGGGGGAGTGTAGGAGGAGACAGATCACTAATCACTAGGAACAGACAATCTCTCTCTACTCCCCTGTCTGTTTACATTGACAGATCCCCATTCTGCCTCTCTGTGGAGTGATTGCTGGTGGAGATCGCGGCCATCGGCCACGCGCATCAGCTCCCCCGCCGTGCTGCGGGCACGTGACTGGTATAGCTGTTTAAAGGGCCGACGTACAGCTATGGCGATTCGTGGGAACGAGCCCAACTGCTGCAGTATAATTACGGCGGCTGGTCGGCAAGTGGTTAAAGTTAAATTAAAGCAACCCATTGGTATGCACATCTTCACCATCACAAAGATGTGCCCTTTGTGCTCTATACCACAGTTAGTTGTCTTTATGCTGGATCATAATTATTTCTGACCCATTGGGCTGGGAAAGTTTCATCACAAAAATATGGCCTCATTTATTTTATATGTTATAGAAATCTAGTATTTTTATCAGCTGTGCTGTTACCTGTTCATACCAGCCTTGTAGATGTACATTGCTATTTTATATTCTAATTGTTCAGATTCTCCAATGTTGCACATGATGTATAGTGATGGAGGTAAGAGGGTGATATCGGTATAATCACAAGTCCCCTGGAGACAGCAAAGCTGTCAAGTCATATGTCTGTGTTATCCATAACTCCCAGCTTCTTTTTTTCTTCTTTCTCGGGCAGGTTAGCAAATCAAAGCAAGATGCTAATTGCTTGGTATCAGCAACAAAGGCAGTTTTCACAACACGGCTGTTTTATTATAGTCTAATTTATCATCATTTTCTAAAGAAGAATTATCTGTATTGCTTAGCAACCAATTAGATTCTCCTATTAATTTTCAGGCTTACGCTGGTAAGTAAAGTATTAGGCATTATTTTGCTTGTTATACCCTTATATTATGTACTGTAAAACATGGCTGGAGCCATCCTATTGTACTAACCAGTTGCTACCCATGATCTTTGCTTTTTAATAAGTATAAACTAGATCAGCCTTCCTCAACCTTTTCAGCACAGAGGAACCCTTGAAATAATTTTCCGGTCCCAGGGAACCCCAGCTAAAAATTACTATATCTACAACTCATGATACATTGGTGTGATGGTTAGTGAGAAAAATCCTCCTTACACTTGTGGTCACTGGGGAGAATTACCCCCTTACATATTGCTAAAAAGTAGGGATGCACTGAAATTTCAGCAACCGAAAATTATCGGCCGAAACAAAAAAACGGCCGATACTGAAAGGGGGTGGGGTCCGCCCCGGGTACCATCCATTGCGGGGTGTGTATGCATCACATACCCCTGCAATGGATGCAGGAGATGAGAAGATTCACATTGCACAGATTGTGTGGCTTGTATACTGTGATGTATTTTCACTGAATGCAGAGAGAGAGAGAGCTGTCAGATCTCCACGCTGATGTCGGGGTGGGCGGGACCGAACAGCTATCAAATGCCAGCCAATGGGATAGGGGCTGGGCGGGTGTTTGATAGCTGTTTTGTCCCGCCCACCCCCGACATCAGCGTGGAAATCTGACAGCTCTCTCTCTCTCTGCATTCAGTGAAAATACATGAACGTTTCATGCACAGAGCGGCTCTTACAAGCAGTGCGATCTGTGCAATGTGAATCTTCACATCAGTGCCATCTGCCAGTGCCAATCAGTGCCACCTGTCAGTGCCCCCTGCCAGTGCCATCCAGTGCCACCTGCCAGTGCCAATCAGTGCCACCTGTCAGTGTCATCCAGTGCCATCCAGTGCCATTAAGTGCCAACCAGTGCCACCTCACCTCCTCTGCCAGTGCCAATCAGTGCCAGCTGTCAGTGCCAATCAGTGCCACCTGGCAGTGCCAACCAGTGCCACCTCATCTCCTCTGTCAGTGCCAGTCAGGGCCACCTGTCAGTGCCACCTATCAATGCCAATCAGTGCTTCCAATCAGTGCCAATCAATGTCATCAATCAGTGCTGCCTATCAGTGCCACCTATCAGTGCCAATCAGTGCTTCCAATCAGTGCCAATCAGTGCCATCTGTCAGTGCCACCTATCAGTGCCCCGGCACAGGTAGGCTGCATATGGCAATTGTATATAAAAATATAAATATTTTTTAAAAATTGTCATTTTCGGTTTCTGTTTCGGTTTTCGGCTTAGTGCACTTTCGGTTTCGGCACCAACATTTCCATTCGGTGCACCACTAAAAGATCATTGGTGTCAGTGGGAACTTACCTGAAAGACAGGAATTGCTCAAGGAGTCCCTAGCAACCTCTGGAGGACCCCTGGGGTTCCATGGAAACCTTGTTGAGAAACCCTGAACTAGATAGATTGCAAAGGAAGAGCTTAATTAGGTAAGTAATATTATTAGCCCATGTGTCATTTAGAATTGCCTATAGCTATATAATTGGATGTAGTCTACAGAGTTCAGAGAAGGTCACAGTTGTACCATATTCAGTGCTTACAGTGAATGAATTCATCAGCAGATACTTCTCCCGATGTTTCATATTAAGACCACTCGGTGTGAAAGTAAACAATGATTGCTGTTCACTGTCAGGACTTTGCTTGGTAACAATAATAAAAAGAAATAACCCTATACTTGTCCATTCACCAAATGATCTATGAGCAACTATACAGAGCAATGAATTAGTACCTTTTACGATAATTTTCTCAGCAT
Source organism: Glandirana rugosa (assembly GCA_018402905.1). Taxonomy (NCBI): domain Eukaryota; kingdom Metazoa; phylum Chordata; class Amphibia; order Anura; family Ranidae; genus Glandirana; species Glandirana rugosa. Next base: position 499,542 of record BLSH010466739.1, on the reverse strand, counting down.
GCTAAAATATTTATGGAAGTGAGAATTAAAGTATTACTAAACCCGCAACAGTAAAATCAGTCTGTATATGCAGTAAAGCATGCATGTTATACTCACTGTGGAACCTAAGGGGTTAAATCTCTGAATTGTGTAAAAAGGATGTTTGATCCTGTCTTCTCTGATCCTCCCCTTCTACAATTGTCTCCAATTTATCTCCTGATAGTACAGAGCCTTGGGAGTCACTCCACACATGTTCAGTTTTGGTGTGTATCACTAGAGAGTTTTTTTTTCTTGGAAGAGTGCATGTGATCAGCACAGGGCCAATCAGCACTGTCCAGAGAGTCAGGGTTCCTACAGCCTCATAGGACAATCAGGGGAGGATGTAAGCTCCTCCTACAAGCTTTAACCAGACACTGATAGAAGTCACAATACTGCTATATACTGCTGACGAGAAAAGGTATTTAGCAGTTAATAAAAATGCAAAATAATTGCATTTCCATGTTCTGTGTACTGTGGGAGACCAGATATAGTGAATGCAGGGTCCTGGGCTTAGTAACACTTTAAGATTTTTGTGATTTTCTAATATTCATCATCACTTGTTCATTACACAAAAGCTGATTAGACCAGGCAATGCTTAAAGTGGAGTTCCACCCAAAAATGGAACTTCCGCTTTGAGCACTCCTCGCCCCCTTACATGCCACATTTGGCATGTCATTTTTTTGGGGCGAGGGAGTGTGTCCCCAGGTTTCAGAGGGACTTCCTGTCCCTCTTCCACTTTCCGCCTCGGGGCTGCCTAGGCGACTCCTCCTAGGCAGCCCCTCCCTCCTTGCAATCTTCTGGGACACGTCACAGGTCCCAGAAGATTGCCTGGCCACTAGGAATGTGCAGCGCGACTCGCGCATGCGCAGTGGGTGCTCGGCCGTGAAGCCGGGCCGGGTGCCCACACTAGGAATGGCGGGGCCATCGGGAGGAGGGGGGAGACGAGCGAGGCTTCGGGAGCAGCCGTCGATGGACCGGGAGACAGGTAAGTTACTGTTGATTAAAAGTCAGCAGCTACACTTTTTGTAGCTGCTGACTTTTAATAAACAGAAAAAACGAGTGGAACTCCGCTTTAAAGAGTAAGTAAACCCTGCTGTAAACCCTAATGGGTTTACTTCCTTTTATTCACCTGCAATGTAGAAGCATAATATGCATACTAGCCTATTATGTGGCAGTTACCTCCCATCGCCGCCTGCGCTGTCCCCACAGCAGGGAGCATCCATCTTCGCCACTCTTCCATCCGGGGCCGCGAACTCTGGCGCTGTGACTGGCCGGAGTCGCGTGACGTCACTCTCGCGCATGCGCGCAGGAGCCGCCAATCGCGGCACGCTGTCAGGGAACAAACGGCACGGAGGCTGTTTCGTCAGAATGACGTCAGCACATGCCAGTATAGCGTATATCTCCTAAACCGTACAGGTTTAGGAGATATACAGGGAAGCTACAGGTAAGCCTGATTACGGGCTTACCTGTAGTTTAACCTCCCTGGCGGTATGATTATTTCAGATTTTTGGTGCAGAAAGCGGTACGATTATTTTGCATGGAAATTTGGCGTTTTATATTGTAGGCCTGTAATTATTAGGAATAACTCATTTAAATCTGTCCAAACAAGAGTCTAGTAGACATCCCGGGTATGATAACGTTTGAAACATGAAATCATAAATTATAATATAATAAGTAACTAAAAATAATTATCCAAAACGTAATAGTAATAAAATGTATTCAATAATGTAATCAAACCAAAAACACTGAAATTTGCTAATTTCCAGAATTGTCGCTGTCGTCACTTTCAGTTTCTGATGATAAATTTCCCCAAAAATCAGTATCACTCAATTCTGCAAATGATTCTTATTTACTATCGCTGTTTTCTAGCTGATCAAAAACTGCTTTTGACGTAAAGGGACGCTTTTTGGTTGTCATGGACATTCTCAAGTTTCCAGGCAGAAAGAATGACATATATAATATAAAAGTGCATGCAGGGCACTGGACAAACCACTAGGGACAAAGGGGATGTGAAATTATTTCATACAGCAATGTAATCTTACAGATTACAGTGTACTGTATGTTTACTGTGTGTTTCACTTTTTGATTTTCCCACCCGGCTCCTCCCCCGTGTGACGCTCGCAGGGAATGGAGCCCGGCACAGAGGCATCGGGCGGAGGACACAGCCCGCAGACACGGTGGGGGACATCGCTGGATGCAGGGGACAAGGTAAGTAACACTGCCTGGATCCAGCAATGCAATTCCGAGTGTGGCTTGGGGTTAACGCTATTTGCAGTGAAAACTCACCCTGAGCCACACTCGGGAATACCGCCAAGCAGGTTAAAGTGGTTGTCAAGAGTTGACAACCACTTTAAAGGAAAATTCCTGTACAAGAAAATCTGATGCCTGCACACCAGCTATTTCCAAATTTCTTCTTTCTTCACTCATAAAAGCAATGTACAAGGAATTAATGGAGCCCTCGTGTACTTGGTCGTTAAGCGCCTGTATGCATAAAATGCATCTGGGGTCTCCATTTATTGCTTGTGTATTGCTTTTATGAACGAATAAAAGAGGAGTTTAGAAATAGCTGGTATGTGGTGAACCAATTTTCTTGTATAGTGGTTGTCAACAAAAGAGCAGGGCGGGCACCTGGCAAAAAGCGGGCAAGTGCAAGCCGACCTGGAGCGAAACCCTGCTTTTTAACTTTTAAAGGAAAACTTCATTATTGTTAGAAAATTGATATAGCATTTAATTGCTACATAATCCATTTGGCAATTTAATGTTGCTAATTACCTTTCCATTTCCTTCTGCAGCAAGCTATATTGAAACTGTCAAAAAACTCAATTGTTACTTGACTGTAACCATACCAACCATGACATCACTGGGAGTTTTCTGAGAACTCCCTCTGAAAAGTAATTTTTATGCTCATATGCTTGGCTCACTGCTTTTCCCAAATTGCTTTCTCTCAGCTCTGGGGCTGAGCATTTCACTATAGCAGGAATGCTCTCTTTACTCGCCTCAGTATGAAATGATTGCAAGCAGTGAGTTAACGTTACCAGGCAAACAGAACGTAAAACTCCACAATACAAAAGTTTACCAAAAGCATTAGCATTTCTAAAACTACCTATAAGGTAACTGGTTTTGATTTTCTTTATCAAAAAGCAATGTTCTACTTTAAAACGGAACTCACATGCTAGTGGTGCATTGCATTGCATTAAGACAGCCCATATATTTTTCAAATCTTTTCACAATGCACCAAAGAATGCACAGTTTTTGCAAACACACACATGCATGGCATATGTTTTGTAATGTACTGCCTCATGGGTGCGTCGCCTGCTTCTGTATAGAGCTATAGGGTGGCATGCACAAAGAAAGGCACAGCAACACACAATACTTGGACACATGCTTTGATGAAATGCCATTGTCTGAATAGGCCTTTGTAATTCTATCTTCATTGAAAAAAAATCAAACATCTCCTGTTCATTTATATACATTGCAAGGATTTTAGAAAACTTCACATCAGACAAGTCAATATTCAGAAATGAGTGGGTCCAAGGCATATATATCTTTTTGGAGGCTATTTCTTAAATGACCATAGAACCTCCAGGAGTTCCAATTTGGGGGGCAAAAGCCACTGTGCCCAACATATGTTCCCCTACCCATTTATTGTCATTGGTAGGGGACCCTTCCACTACATACAGAGTATTGATCTTGCAGTGGTCCTCCCTAAGCTGCCCCGTTTTTTTTTTTTTTTTGTTAAAGGGTCCCTGACTGCAGAGCAGACCTACCACTGATTCTATTCAAACTGACATGTGGGTAGGTGCAGCATGGTGTGGTGGCAATGAACATTCAGTTACAGATAACAGAGCTGTATTGGAATAAAAGTTCAGTAAAACGCAACAAGCCCAGCGGGAAGACAACCTTCCTGGGCACACTCACAAGATCTACAGCAATGAATAGTAGCAGTAGGTCTCAAATGTGTTAACAGCATCTGTTTAGAGGGGTGGAATGTGGCCTGGCTGGTCCCATAAGTGGGGAGGCTTCCAGGAACTCTGTTGACACGTGAAATGCGTGCCAAATAGGGTTGCCACCTGTCCAGGACAGTCTGGGTTTTGAACCATGTGTCCAGGTTTCCATCCACCTGAAACCCGGACACATTATGCAGACAAGAATATGGCTCAGAACAGGACTTGACAGGAGGGTGAGGGGGCACTATGTGTGCCAGATTACTATTCTCTTTGCAGTGCCCAAAGGTGTCCCGGGTCTGTTACAATCCTATACTAAAACAAAACATTTGCTGTGTGCCGCTAAAGTTTTAGGGTTTGGCTTTAAGAAGAAGTGGCAACCCTAGTGCCAAACCAGGGAGCCAGGGTCTTAAATAGACTCTGCCTGATGACCTCAAAAGTCACATGCTGTCTCTCTGTGACCAAGGAGATCATAGAGGAACAAGGCTCCTCTTGACTTCCACCTGCACTGCCGCTACCTATAAGCACCATCTGCAGTGGAGAAAATAGACTGAACCTACCTACTGACAGATTGGGGTTGATTTATTAAAACCGGAGAGTGCAAAATCTAGTGTAGCTGTGCATGGTAGCCAAATAGCTTCTAACTTCCATTTGTTCAATTAAGCTTTGACAAAAAATATCTGGAAGCTGATTGGTTTCTATGCGCAGCTGCACTAGATTTTGCAGTCTCCCATTTTAGTAAATCAACCCCACTGATTTCACTCACATTTAGCATTTGCTAAGCCACTTGTATAAAAAGTTCCCATCCGCTCTGTATTATAATAAGAGGTTGCCCTGTGTCTGTGTTATAACATATATATATATATATATATATATATATATATATATATATACATTTCTCTGTATAGAGAACACACCTTCTTACTAGGATCAGTTGTCGTTTTTCAGCTTTTCTCTCTCAGCTCAGAATGGGGCTGAGCACTTCTGATGCCAGCTGGAGAGACAGAGCTGCACTGTGTTATCTATATACAGTTGTGTTCAAAATTATTCAACCCCCACTGAAATTGATTGTTTTGGTCGGTTTGACATTGATTATGATCATTCAGTCATCCTCCTTACAATTAAATCAAAGAGGCACGTGTAGGTCAGACAAATATAACATAACATTTATAATGAAATAACCACAAATGTCTTTTCTGAGCTCACATCATTATCAGTTTTATTCAACCCCCAAGTGACATTCAATCTTAGTACTTAGTACAACATCCTTTTACAGTTATAACAGCTTTTAAACATGAAGCATAGCTTGACACAAGTGTCTTGCAGGATCTACGGGTATCTTCGCCCATTCATCATGGGCAAAAGCCTCCAGTTCAGTCACATTCTTAGGCTTGCGCACTGCAACTGCTTTCTTTAAGTCCCACCAGAGGTTCTCAATCGGATTTAAGTCTGGTGACTGCGATGGCCACTTCAAAATGTTCCAGCCTTTAATCTGCAACCGCTTCTATGGGCATCTAGGACGTTCTGTGAACACAGTTCGATACGAAGTACAAATTTTCGACAATATTGACATTTTCCTACAACATGATTCATGATTCTAACTTACAGTGAACCCCCAACTTATTTTGACTATTACTACACTCGAGTCTTTTCTGTAAACACCAATAAAGTAATATTTACAATACAATATAAACAGACTGGATGTGCACGGAGAAACTAAATTAACATTCCTCCTACTGACTTACTAGTATTAGTT
>BLSH010466739.1:475528-491508 GCA_018402905.1 Glandirana rugosa | reverse complement strand
CTATATTGCCTTACCAACGAGTTTCTATTTTATTGTTCTCGTGAGGATATCACATTTTGACTATATGATTTTCAAATTATTTATGAATAAACTACGTGAGTGTATTTTGTTCTCGACGTTTCCGAAGTGTTCTCATAGTCATCATCATACGACAAGACAAAACCAAAGTGATATGTCATATATATATATATATTTATATATATATATATATATATATATATATAATTTTTCTAACCCCTCATGATCCTTTATATGTGACACACGTCTTAATAATCCGTTTACTCATAAAACTGGTGTAGTAGGAGAAATACGTACAACAGAATGAGGTTCGACATATCCGAGCTTTCGGATGATGGTTAATTCGTATAATCCACTACACGTAGAGTCATTACTCTTCCCCACACCAAATTACTGTAGTTGTGGGATATAGTCCACACGTATTAATAATCCGTTGAAGGAAAGGAAACCGTTTTACCCAGTTTTCTTCCTGAACTGTCCGAGGCTTTTCAGTTTTTATCACTCTATAGAACGTCTCCCTACGTCGTGAGAATTGGTAGTAGGCTTTCGAGCCTATACAGCTTGGAGTAAGACAACATGCATAAAGAGGATGATGTGGTCAAAATACTCATTTGCCTAATAATTCTGCACACAGTGTATATTTCCTAGTACTCCCCAATCTTTTTAATATATATATATATATATATATATATATATTTATATATATATATATACTGTATAGTGAAACCAAAACAGAACAGCATACTACTACTGATACTCTTGTGAAGCCTTTGCAGCTCTTGTTTTATGTGAGTGCATCAAATAAGTATTTATTAAACTTTTAGTATATCAGTTTTACACTATAGGAGTGCTCTTGTTATTTTATCTTTGAGCAACCATTCCGTTATATCTTATGTATGCCCCGGTGGAGGAAAGCAGAAGGTGTGAGGGAGACCTTAACCCCTGCTGTTTGACCATCTGTGATACAGTGGTCTTTTTGTCCGATAAGAAGCTGCTTTTTTGCTCGGGCTCGGGCACACTATTTAGATTGAGAGTGACAACATACTGGTTCCTTTCCAACACATGGTGATTTCTATCTCAACTTAAGAAGATCTCCTCTCATCCTGCTTGTATTACACTGTTTTTGTGGACATTTATATATTCAGTTACTTACTGGACTCACTGTATTTCTTGGAGTTTTTCTCCCTTACGTCACTTGTTGTTTTTGCACTTTTATGTATTTATATATCTATTTTTATCATGGATTCACGTTTTTGATCTATATAATATTTCTTTTATATATATATATATATATATATATATATATATATATATATATATATATATATCCTATTTCCAACAGTCACTTCCTACTTAAGTGCTGAGTGGGAGGGTCAGCCTATCAGAATCAAATAATCTCCCCCACTATTGTAATCAGAAAAAGCTGCTTAGAAAAGCAATGAGTCAGTCACTTGAGCAGGAAATTACATTTCTGACAATTTTTGCTACACGCCTATTCTCGCCATGGTTACGTGGAAGCCATATTTTTTTTTCCCCCATTATAGAAATGTTATAGTTGGCTGCAGATTGAAATAGAAAAGTAATTCTTATTAACAGTAAATTACAAAATGGCTTATATAGCAGCCATACAAGTTAGGTCTGCTTTTTAACAAAAGCAAATGTACCCATTAAATCTTTGTCACGTCATGTAAAGGAATGGAGCAAAAGGCAGTGATTTTAATCCCACTGTAAAGAGAGAAAAAACATTTCCTGCTATCACTTTTAAAAATGTTGTGATTCATTAACCTCCCTGCACTTCTGGTTCAGGACTGCCCCAGCTTTTGAATAGAAGCAACAGTAAACTGCTGAGGTCATCCCTCTGCTCTTTCCTCCTGCAGGCTCACAGTACCATGTCAAAGCCATAGAGCCCTGTTTAGTTTTTAGAGCTGACATTGCCTTTACCAGTCCTTCAGTCCAGGGAGTGCAGGAGGCTAATAGATTCAGGTACATAGGATAGCTAATTATAAAATATTTAGGAATTTTAAGTAACGCATGTTTTCATTGGCCGTTTTACCTGTACGGTGTTCCGTCACTCTATACCAGCAATTCTCAACCTTTGCTTAGTTGTGGTTCCCTTTAAAAGTATGCAAAATCTCAAGACCTCCCATCTAAAATGTAAAAAAATTAATTAATACTAATGAATGGGCAAACTGAGCCTAGGACGATGCACACAACCACCTTGCATAGTTAGTCAGGTTGGACTGGTAGTCCATCTAGTTCAACCAACATAGAAAAAAATAGAAAATCTCAATATGTACAATCTCATACTCACAGTTAATCCAGAGGAAGGCCAAAAACCCCAATAAAACATGATTTACAATCCTTCCTGAACCCCCAGGAGGCAATTGGGTATTTTATGGATCAACTACCTGTTACTGTCCAGTTATATTTTGTGCATTTAGAAATGCATGCAGCTCTTTTTCAAAACAATCTACTGAAATGGCCAGAACTACTCCTTGAGTCATTAACACATTTTCACAGTTAAATCTCTTTTCCCTCAGATGTAAAGAATGCCCCCTTGTCATGCATGCATGTTTTTAGCCCCCAAGTGCATAACTTTACATTTATGAACATTAAACCTCATTTCCCTCATAATTGCTCAATTGAATAGTGCATTGAGGTCGGCTTATAAATTGGAGACATCCGATAAGGACATTATTATATTACATAGCTTGGTGGCATATGCAAATACTGAAATGTTAATTTTAATCCCAAACTCTATATCATTTATAAATAATTAAAAAAGCAAAGGTCCCAATACTGAAGCTTAGGGTACACCACTAATAACCTTAGACCATTGTAAGTATGAACCATTAACCACTACTCTCTGAATACAGTCTTTTAGCCAGTTTTTTTATCCATAAATAAACTGAATATTCTAAGCCTGTAGGGTTTAACTTACACATTAGCCATGTGTGGGAAACTGTGTCAAACACTCGCAAAATCTAAGCATCCTATACTCACAGCCACTCCTTTGTCTAAATTTTTGTTTACCTCCTCATAAAATAAATTAGATTTGTCTGACAATGTCTGTCTTTAATGAATCCATGCTGTCTATTGCTTAAAATAGCTTAAAAGAGCTCAACTCTTTGAGGACCAGTTCGTGTTAGCCATCTGGTCCAGGTTCTTTATTCACTTTTATTTTGTCTAAGTGATTCTGGACCATATCAGTGTTAAGACATTGTGTATTATTTGGGGCTGTGTCAATACCATCCCCATTGAGGACTTATAGAAGGATTATAGAAGGTGGTCACATACTACTGCATGCCTGGAATAACTAAATAATTGTCAATGGCTACCACAGAAGAAGGAGTCATCTCCTCTGATGGGCAGTATAGAATGTCAGTAACACCTTGCTCTTGATTGTCCCTCAGTAGGTGATACTTGACGTTGATGTGTTTGGTCCTAGGATGGACCCTTTCTGATTGCGTGAGCTTTATACATCCCTGGTTGTTTTCAAAAATGGGAATTGGTTTTGACATATCTATCCCAATTTCTATGAAAAGTTGACAAATTCATATCGCTTCTTGACAAGCGTATGCTGCAATGTACTCTGCTTCAGTTGAAGATAGAGCAACAGTTGCTTGCTTTCGACTAGACCAACTTATGGTTCTTTCCCCATACTGGAAGATGAATCCACTTGCGGATTTGCGGTCTGTACAGTCCCCAGCCCAATCAGCATCCACATATCCGAGCAGTTTTGGATTGGATGTTGCTGGTAACCGTAACTTCATCTGAATTGTTCCTTTGAGGTACTGCATCGCTCTTTTTGCTGCGTTCCAGTCACGCTGACAGGGAGCTAAAACTTTCCTGCATAGTTTGTCCACTGCTGCGGCTATGTCTGGTCTTGTCACAATGTCAACATAAGCAGCTTACTGATTGCTCTGCGATACATGTCATTGTTGGGTAGCAAGTTTTCTGCTTCATTGCTCTTTAGATAGCCTAGTTCCATAGGAGTATTTACTTCCTTTGCATCTTGCATATGGAATTGTTCCAAGATTTTGGAGACTTTCAGCTTGTGAACTATCGGATTGTAATCCCCTTCTTGTTCAAAACAAGTTTTATAATATCATCAACATAGATAAGGACGTATATCCATCTGTCTTCTTGATTCTTGGAGTAGAGACAGGGGTCTGTTTTACTTCTTGAGAAACCCTCTCTAGTAAGCACTTCATTGACTTTCTCATTTCACATCCTTGCAGATTGCTTAAGACTGTAGATGCTCTTCTAAAGTTTGCATACAAGGTTGTCTCCTTGCTCAAACACTGGTGGTTGCTCCATGTAGAGATCTTCCTTAATGTCTCCATATAGGAAAGCAGTTTTAAAGTCTAGGTGTTTCTCTTGCATGCCCTTCCCGGCTGCAACACTAAGAAGTGCTCTGATGGTGGAGTGTTTGACGACAGGAGCAAATTTTTCATCATAATCTTTACCAAATTTCTGGGAGTAACCCTTGGCAACTAGTCTGGCTTTGTATTTGTGGATATTCCCTTCTGTGTCTGACTTTACTTTGAAAGTCCACTTACTTCCTATAGTCTTGTGTTTAGGAGGGAGCTTTGTGAGTGTCCAGGTTTTATTTTCTTGACGTGACTTTAACCACCTCCCACCAGGCCTATCGAGAAATGATGGCCGGGCGGTGGCTTTGTTATCCTGACTGGACGTCTATTGACATCCTCAGGATAACCCGTGATCGCATGCCCGTGGGGCGCGCATTGCGGTGATCGCTGGTGCCGTGGATCAGTCTGACCCACCGCATTAGCGATCGAGGTAAAAGGCTTCCATCGGAAGCTTTTTACTATGTGATGAGCCATGACCAATCACGGCTGATCACAGTGTAAACAGGAAGAGCCGTTTATCGGCTTTTCCTCTACTCAGGTCTGCAGACCTGAGTAGTAGAGAGCCAATCGGCTGCTCTCCTGATGGGGGAAGGGCTGCGATGAACGTTTATCAGTGCAGCCCTCCTCAGGATCGCCACACTGGACCACCAGGGAGCCAACCAGGACCACCAGGGAACCCCCCCAGGGACAACATAAGGAGGCCGCCCAGGATCACCAGGGAGAAGATCTGGATGCCGCCCCAGGGACCACCAGGGAGCCCACACTAAACTACCAAGTAAGGGGTGTACAGTGCACTGTAGGGATGGCACTGCCCATATGAGATGGCTGCCAGTGCCATCCCTAACAGTGCTATATGCACCAGTGACCACCATTGCCATGTACCAGTGCTACCTACCAGTGCCCACCTGTGCCACCTATCAGTGCCCACTGTGCCACCTATCAGTGCCCACCAGTGCCACCTATCAGTGCCCAGCAGTGCCACCGATCAGTGACACCTATCAGTGCCCATCGGTGCCCAGTGATACCTATCAGTGCCGCCTATGAGTGCCCATGAGTGCTGCATATCAGTGCCACCTATCAGTGCCCATCAGTGTTGCTTATCAGTGCCGCCTATCAGTGCCCATCAGTGCTACATATATGTGCCCCATCATCAGTGCCACCTTATCAGTGCCACCTCATCAGTGCCAATCTGGATCCCAGGACCACCAGGGAGAAGATCTGAATGCCGCCCCAGGGACCACCAGGGAGCCCACACTAGACCACCAGGTAAGGGGTGTACAGTGCACTGTAGGGATGGCACTGTGCCCATATGTGATGGCTGCCAGTGCCATCCCTAAAAATGCTATATGCACCAGTGCCCACCATTGCCATGTACCAGTGCCCACCTGTGCCACCTATCAGTGCCCACCAGTGCCACCTATCAGTGCCCAGCAGTGCCACCTATCAGTACCACCTATCAGTGCCCATCGATGCCCAGTGCTACCTATCAGTGCCCATGAGTGCTGCTTATCAGTGCCACCTATCAGTGCCCATCAGTGCTGCTTATCAGTGCCGCCTATCAGTGCCCATCAGTGCTACATATATGTGCCCCATCATCAGTGCCACCTTATCAGTGCCACCTCATCAGTGCCAATCTGTACTGCCTCAGCAGTACCCGCCAGTGTAGCCTCATCAGTGCCCATCAGTGTAGCCACATCAGTGCCCATCAGTAAAGAAGAAAATGTACTTATAAAAAGTTTTGTGACAGAAAGAAAGAAAAACTTTTTTTATTTTTCAAAATTTTCAGTCTTTTTTTATTTGTAGAGCAAAAAATAAAAACTGCAGGGGTGATCAAATACCACTAAAAGAAAGCTCTATTTGTGGGAACAAAATGATAAAAATTTTGTTTGGGTACAGCGTCGCACGACCGCGTAATTGTCATTCAAAACGCAACAGAACTGAAAGCTGAAAACTGGTCTGGGCAGGAAGTGTTTTAAGTGCCTGGTATTGAAGTGGTTAATTATTCTTCAGCTGTCTTTCTACATTTATTGGTTTCACATTTTGGCAGTTTTTCTATGTCTTCCCAGGATGTTTGTTCAAGTATGCTGTGTGTTTTGACAGTGTATGACAGCTTGCGAGGTGGTATCCCCTTTGTTGTCTGAGTGGATCTTCTGATTTCAGGTAGTTCAGCAGGATCTGGTGGGGAACTTAATTTAGGTAATGTGAGTTCCACCTCTTGTTCTGACTCCTGCACAGCTTCGCTTTGGTCAACCTTTTCTTCTGGTTTGCTTGGCATATTCACTTCACAGCTTTCAGGGATCAGTGTTTCTGGTGATGGGCTCTCATCAAGGGCTTATTGCCACTTTGTCAGTCTTTGGGTGTAGGATTCTGTAGGATTCTGCAGTTTGCTCAGTGTAGCCTACTGGAATGCCCTCTATGGCTCTGTTCTCCAGATTGGATCACTTTTCACTTGGAATATAAGCATATGCTTAACATCCAAACACTCTGATGTGCCCTATGCTAGACTTTGATCCATGCCACATTTCAAATGGAATACTTTTAATGGCTCTTGAGGGTAGTCTGTTCTGTAGGTAGGTTGGCCACCATACGTACAGCTTGGGATTTTCTCCATGTCAGAGCACACAGACCGGGAGCATTTTGGGCAATTCTGTGTAGGCACGGCTGAGAGCGTGGAGCTGACAAGGGAAAGCAGCGTCTGCTATACTTGTAAACAAAGTGCGTTTGACCACTCTTATTCAGATGGTCACACGAATGAGGGTAAGAGCGGTGTGTTTCAGTGGTGAATGTCACAATTACCCTGCTATTTCCATCACGGCTGCTGGGCTCTATCCTCTCATATGAAGCTTTCAAATCTTTATATGGATCCATGAACATTATTGATATATATAATGCTGCACTAACTTATATGGATTCTTTTGTGTTCTGTGTTGGACATTTGGGCTCAGCTGCTAAACTGTGGATTGGAATTGTTTTTGCGCAGATTTATTTTTTATCTTAAGGCTACAGTCATGACTGCTTCTCCCCAGTACTTGTGAGGTAGGTTGGCATCCAACAACATGCACCTGGCCATTTCTATAAGAGTGTGATTTTTCCTTTCTGCTACACCATTTTGTTCAGGTGTGTGTGGTGTGGTTGTCTGGTGTACTATGCCTTGTCTCTTCAGATACAAGGCCAATTCTTTGCTTATGCATTCTCCTCCATTGTCGGTGCGTATTATTCCTGGTTTGTGTTGGAATTTGTTGCTAGATATGGCAACAAACTCTTGAAGTTTCTCTGAGGTTTCATTCTTGTGTTTCATCGGATAAGTAGTTGTGAACCTGTAATAATTATCAATGAAGGTCAGTAAATGTTTGTTCCCCATACGTCACTGTGTATGAGCTGCAGGGTGTAGGTAGATTTTCTTTGAGATGCCTGTAGAAGGGCTGTGTGGCTTTTGCTTCAATACAGCACTTACATTTCATGAGCACTTTGCAAGGTATTATTGTGAAACCTTCTGATAAACCTCTCTTTATAATGTCCTGTATAGCGTCTGGACTTCTGTGTCCCAGTTGCCTGTGCCATAAGTGAATACATTTGCTGTGTAGGTCATTAGAGACTATATTGGCTTGCTGGTCTGTGGTGATGAGCTTGTATAGGTGATCATTCAGTTTTCCTTTTGCGAGGATTCATTTATTATTGTGAAATGTGCATTCACCACCCTGGAAATTAACTGTAAGTCTGTTTTTTGTGAGACTTTTCAGTGATAGAAGGCTGCCTTTCAGTTCTGAAACATACAACACTTTTTTTTACAAGGATACTCTGCTTGCCTTGTGGTGTAATGCAGTTCAGGAATCCCTGGCCTTTACCTTCAGCAGTGATGCTTTTCCTGTTTACTAGGAAAACTTTTTCTTTTGCACTGTAATCAAAGTTTGTGAAGAAGGTCTCGTTGCTAGTCATGTGGTTTGTCGCATGAGTCTATGCAATTGCCACGTGGCTTGCTGCTCTGTGTCACTTTAACCACTTCCTTACTGGGCACTTAAACCCCCCTCCTGCCCAGACCAATTTTCAGGTTTCAGCGCTGTCGCATTTTGAATGACAATTGCGCGGTCGTGCGACGTTGTACCCGAATAAAATTGATGTCTTTTTTTCCCCACAAATAGAGTTTTCTTTTGGTGTTATTTGATCACCTCTGTGGTTTTTATTTTTTGCGCCATAAACAAACAAAGAGCGACGATTTTGAAAAAAAAACAATATTTTTTACTTTTTGCTCTAATAAATATCCAAAAATAAAAAATAAAAAAAAACAATTATTCATCGGTTTTGACCAATTTATATTCTTCTACATATTTTTGGTAAAAAAAATAGCAATCGGCGTTTATTGATTGGTTTGCACAAAAGTTATCGCATCTACAAACTATGGGAATTGATTTATGGCGTTTTTATTATTATTATTTTTTTTACTAGTAATGGCGGCGATCTGCGATTTTTATTGGGACTGCGATATTGCAGCGGACATGTCGGACATTTTTGACACTTTTTTGGGACCAATGACATTTATACAGCGATCAGAAATTTAAATGTCCACTGATTACTGTGTAAATGTCACTGGCAGTGAAGGGGTTAACCTGCAGGGGGCAGTGAAGGGGTTAACAATGTTCCCTGGGTGTGTTCTAACTGTGGGGGGGGGGGCGGGGTTGGCCGGTACATAACAGATCTAACTGATCCCAGTGACAGGGATCAGTAGATCTGCTTGTCCCCCTCTCACAGAACGGGGAACCGCCGTGTTTACATCGGCGGTTCCCCATTCTACAGCTCTGTAAGGCGATCGCAGGTCAGGAGCGGACATCGAGTCCGCCCGACCCGCGGGCACGCCCACGCAGCGTGCGGCGGCCTCGCGCGCGCGCCGCTGCCGCTTGTGAGTGCGCGCAAGGGGCGTGTAAAGGGGCGGACGTCTATAGACGTCCTCCCGGAGATTCAGATCCACGCTGTAGACGTCTTTCGATCTCAACAGGTTAAAGATGCCACTCCATGATGTGTCTGCAGTTTCCTTTGTGGCTGCTTTGACTCTTTCTTTTGTGGATAGCTTTAGCTTTCTCTGCTCAGCTTTCAAGATAGAACAACCTTTTTTATGTGACCGGTTTACAGCAAAAACAGGCTCTGCTTTCTTTGTTGTGATTTGTGCCTTTGTACATCTTAAGAGCTTTGTCATCATGGTGCATATTTTCTTT
The DNA here is from genome assembly GCA_018402905.1 of Glandirana rugosa. Taxonomy (NCBI): domain Eukaryota; kingdom Metazoa; phylum Chordata; class Amphibia; order Anura; family Ranidae; genus Glandirana; species Glandirana rugosa. The sequence continues at coordinate 481,910 of BLSH010466739.1, read as the reverse complement.
CCTTCTGTCATATTCATCGATTAACTTGCTTTTGGCATATTCCAGTGTCAGTTCCTGCTTGGGTCTGGTTTCTAAAGCATTAATAAGACCAGTATATGTCCCTGGAAGTCTGCAGAGGAGCAGGGCAACAATATAGTTATCTTTGATGTCCTCTCCGATGGCACGCAGCTACTGTATGACTTCTAGGATATCTTTCACATGATTACACATTTGCTGACCTTTCGTAGGTTGAAACAGCTTACTGTTGAGGCTTGAATGCTCTTGCAGTTTTTTGTAATGAAGTCCACATACCTTTGGCCGTTTTCTCTGTTCTTATGTGGATAAGCTGGTCATCTTTCACTAGTAAGCTTATAATTACTTTTGCATGCCTATCCTTCCTATCCCAGTCTTCCGACTCTCCGTATGTGGATCTGTCTGTATTCAGCACTTACCATAAGTCATCCTTGTGTAGCATGTTATTAACCACTTGACTTCCATACGATTTACCCCCCTTCATGACCAGGCCATTTTTTGTGATACGGCACTGCGTTACTTAAACTGTCAATTGTCATGCAATGTTGTACCCAAATAATATTTGTGTCATTTTTATTCCCACAAACAGAGCTTTATTTTGATGGTATTTGATCACTACTGCATTTTTTTATTGTTTGTGCTATAAACAAAAGAGACCGATAATTTTGAAAAAAAAAACAATATTTTTTACTTTCCGGTATAAAACATATTGTACAAAAAAATTTAAAAAATTAAATTCCTTTATAAATTTAGACCAATAGGTATACTGCTACATGTTTTTGGTAAAAAAAAATCCAAATAAGCGTATATTGATGGTTTACGTGAACATTATAGTGTTTACAAACTATGGGATATATACTGGACTTTTTATTTATTTATTTTTGTACTAGTAACGGTATCAATCAGCGGCTTATAGCAGGACTGCGATATTGCGGCGAACAATCGGTAACTGACACTTTTGACACTTTTTGGGAACCAGTGACACTAATACAGTCATCAGTGATAAAAATATGCACTGTCACTGTACTAATGACACTGGCTGGGAAGGGGTTAACATCTAGTATGATCAAAGGGTTGAATGTGTGCCTAGTCAGTGTTTGGGTTTACTATGTGTGCTGCTTTTACTAGGGCAAGAGATGGATTCTAGTCAGGAACACAGAATCCATCCCTTCCCCTCTGTCAGAACGGTGCCTCCCATTCTATGTTGTTTAGCACAGATAGGCTTCTGCTGTGAATATTCACAGCAGAAGTGGCAGGACGGCAGCGTGCGCATGCTCCCTGCAGGTGGAAGTGAGGGATCACGCATATATACGTGATGCGGTGCAGAGCTGCCGCCCTGCATAAGTAAAACTGCTATAGGGCGGTCAGGAAGTGGTTAAAGAACAACTATAGGTGTACATTACCATCTACACACGTGTTACTGTGCACACTAAAATTTACATAGATATAAATAGACCTTAAACAGCAGTTGTCAAGACCCAAAATTTGCATACTTTTTTCTAGGTCAGTATCTTACTACTGAGAAGTCAACAATGGCAGTTCACATGTTTGTGTTCTGACAGCTTCTCCTTAAATGCTATACAAAACTTAATATGGTACCGTATATTGTATTTGGTATTCAGCATGGCTGATTTGCAGGTTGATACATTTAAATAATTATTTTTTTAAATGCTACTTTAATTGTTAATGTACTGCATTTGCATATGATTATGAGGCACCAGCAGCTGTGCGACATGTACTTAATATTCCTCAGGTAGCTTTGAGTAGAATATGTGCATACAACATTTTTTAATTTCATCTTAAGAGGAGGTAGCGTTGATTGAGTAGGCAGGGAATTATACGGATTGATGAGCCATGGTGCTCCCAGCTCTGTTGACCTGCGGGATGAGGACACCTCTCATTAGAAGTGCAATGTCTGTGAATGCAGCATAGCTGTTCATCTCTATTCAGCCAACTTTACAATTACTAGCAGTAGAACACATGAATGTAAAAGCGAGAAACATATACCGTACAGATTACTAAGAAATATGGTCAATGTCAGCCTCACCCAAAACATTTCTTTTGTGCTTGGGCAATGGTAAACAGAATCACATCACTTTATTAATACATCTGGTTTCTTTTACGTTATTGCCACAGGCTGGCAATATCAGACATCAAGGTCTATGTCCATTTCAAGACAAAAAAAAAAATACAAAGTTAACCATTATTCTATGCTAAGTGATAAGTTCAATGTTCTGTATAAATTCATACAGTCATTTAAATTAAAGAAGTTGTATAGGCAGAAGGTTTTTTATTTTAATGCATTCTATGCATTAAGATAAAAAAACTTTCTGTGTGTAGCAGCCTCCCCAGCACCCCCTGATTACTTACCTGAGCCCCATCTCTCTCCAGCGAAGTCCATGAATGTCTGAGGTGTCTGGGACACTCCTCCTGATTGGCTGAGACACGGCAGCGGCACCATTGGCTCCCGTGTCTGTCAATCAAAGTCAGTTTCAGCCAATCAGAGAAGAGGGGGGGTGGTCGGGGCTCCGCGTCTGAATGGATACTCTGACTCGGCTCGGGTGCCCCCATAGAAAGCTGTGGGTGGTGGGGCACTTGATAGGAGGGAGGAGCAGGAGCAGCAAAGAGGGACCCGAGAAGAAGAGGATCTGGGCTGTTCTGTGCAAAACCAACTTCACATAGGAGGTAAGTATAACATATTTATTATAAAACAAAAAAAAGAGACTTTACAATCACTTTAATAAAAATGGATTTGGTCATTATGCAAAGTCTAAAATAAAGGACAAATGTGTAGTACATGTTTAGCGCTTATAAGGTCAGACCATTTGGCTGATTTGCTAAAGTTTGGAATCTTTATGGAAAAAATTGTGTATATTAAAGCTATTGTAAAGATAAAAATGGAATAAAAAACAATCTCTGCACTTACCTGCTCTGTGCAATGGAACCTCCTCTTCTCAGGTCCCCCGCCGGCACTCCTGGACCTTCCTCTCTGTCCAGTGCCCCCATTAGAAGCTGCTTCTCATGGGGGCACTTGTGTGTGCTCGCTCCTTAGCTCTGCTGCTGTGTCCAGTGACACAGACAACCGGACTCAGCCCGAACCCCCGCTGGCTCATCACTGACAGCACTGGGAGCCAATGGCTCCCAAAACCCCAGCAAAGCCAGCAAGACCCAGAAGTGAGGGGAGAGAAGAGCTGCAGACATGCACAGGACTGGATTAAATGAGGGCTCAGGTAAGTAAAGGTAATGTTCATCTTAGCAAGGCCCCCTGGTTGCCTGGGGAACAGATACCTTCCAGCCTACATAACCATTCACTGATTGAGGCTACTCTCAAGACCTTCAATACCGCTTGTAGGATCCACAAGGTCTCAGCAAAGCTTAGCCCAATTACCCCAATTAGAGGGAATGCAGACTTTGCACCAGGCCTCTCTAACCAATTTCTAAAAAGGGAATGGCTGAATGCACATATGCAGGCGAGACAATTCTTCCGTAGGGGGGCGGTTTCTTTGCCAGAGAGATTTGACAGAGATGTCGACCACAAAGGAATTCCCCTTCTGGTGCTACCTGCAGCTGAAACACTTTTTGGCCCAGCCAGCATGAAGAGAAGGATACACCAGACCCTTGACATCATTTGAGTCTCTATACACCTGCACAACTCCCCAGAGTCATGTAATCCCAACGATATATGCCTCTCTATTCGAAGACACCAACAAACTCCAAAGACCAGTCCAGGAATTTTGGGAAGCAACCCTAGACAGAGAGATAGACGAGGAGACATGGAACAAACTGTATATATATATATTCATAAAGGCTCCCTAAATGTGTAAACACAAGAAAATGGGTATAAAATAATTACTAAACGGTACAGAACCCCTGAAGTGATTCATAAGTTTAGCCCTACAGTCCCTGACAGATGTTGGAGCTGTGGACTGGAAAAAGGCACATTTATCCATATCTGGTGGAAGTGCACACTAATCCAACCATACTGGCGGAAAATTCACGGCATAGTTACAAAGGTCTCTTCTCTACCGGTGGAATTCACCCCGGCTCAATGCCTTCTGAATCTCTCTGGGATATCCACGAAGAGGTACTTCAAGTCCATCGCTATGCACATGATAAACGCAGCCAAAATGTGCCTACTAGCACATTGGAGATCCCCCACCACTCCACCCGTGAAGGAATCGTATAGTCCAGATAGGCAAAATTTAAGAACTTATCCACATATCGCAGGATAGAATGGAGGCGTACACCCACACATGGGGCCCATGGCACCAGTTTAGAAAGTTGCAAGATTGCCATGACCTGATGGTAGAGGACCACTAGCCATGTATATTCAGACCAAATGTCCTGACGCATTGATAATCTTAAACCCAGGTGGGTTCGCCCTGGTCACGAGGAGGGACCCGCATCCCCCCCTTCCAACCCCCTTCCCCCCCTAGGGGGCTCCCCTAGACCCAACATGTGCAAGCATAAACCCACCTTAGGCCTAGTACAGACAAGCCGGGCCGAGTGGGGAAGATTACAGAACCGCATAGGATAACCCATACAAGGCAAGAGAGCGTGCCCTAGAAACTATAGAGGCTATTGACAAATGTGTAATGGATTAAACAATATCCTTTATATTAACCTCTTGAGATCCGCGCTATAGACAAAAGACGGCTACAGCACGGATCTCAGTTTCCGGGTGGATGTCTATTGACGTCCGCCCCTTTTCACGCTCCCGGCGCGCACTCACAGGTGGCGGCGGCGCGCGCGGTCACCGCATGCTGTGTGGGCGTGCCCGTGGGTCGGGCGGACTCGATGTCCGCTCCTGACCCGCGATCGCCTGCGGAGCTGCAGAGCAGGGAACCGCCAATGTAAACACGGCGGTTCTCCGTTCTGTGAGAGAGGGACATAGCAGATCTACTGATCCCTGTCACTGGGATCAGTTAGATCTGTCATGTCCCTGCCAACCCCAACCCCCCACAGTTAGAACAGACCCAGGGAACACTGTTAACCCCTTCACTGCCCCCTGCAGGTTAACCCCTTCACTGCCAGTGACATTTATACAGTAATCAGTGGACATTTAAATTTCTGATCGCTGTATAAATGTCATTGGTCCCAAAAAAGTGTCAAAAATGTCCGACATGTCCGCCCCAATATCAAAGTCCCGATAAAAATCGCAGATCACCGCCATTACTAGTAAAAAAAATAATAATAATAAAAACGCCATAAATCAATTCCCATAGTTTGTAGACGCAATAACTTTTGCGCAAACCAATCAATAAACGCCGATTGCGGGTTTTTTTACCAAAAATTTGTAGAAGAATATAAATCGGCCAAACCCAATGAATCATTTTTTTTTTTATATTTAATTTTTGGATATTTATTAGAGCAAAAAGTAAAAAATATAGTTTTTTTTACAAAATGGTCGCTCTTTGTTTGTTTATAGCGAAAAAAATAAAAACCGCAGAGGTGATCAAATACCACCAAAAGAAAGCTCTATTTCTGGGCAAACAAGGACATCAATTTTGTTTGGGTACAACATCACACGACCGCGCAATTGTCATTCAAAATGCGACAGCACTGAAAGCCGAAAATTGGTCTGGGCAGGAGGGGAGTTTAAGTGCCCAGTAAGCAACTGGTTAAGTTTTGTCTGACTATATATAAAAAACTGTATTATGACTTCCTCCAAACCTATGGCCCGAAACCTATTCCTGTTCCAGACAGGGAACAGTTTGATAAGCCCATCTCAGCTGAAGAATTTAAAGTGGCAGTCAAACAACTTAAAACTGGAAAAAGTCCGGGCCCGGACGGTTTCACGGCAGCCTATTTCAAAACATTCGTCGATATACTCACGTCCCCATTCCTAAAAGCATTCAATACCCTACACCCTCAAGCATCTCAGCAACACAGATTACTAGAGGCCCATATAACCGTAGTGCCCAAAGAAGGCAAAGACACAACGGCAGTGACAAATTACAGACCGATATCCCTCCTGAATGTGGATATAAACATTTTTGCTAAAATACTGGCCAACCGTCTCTTACCTTTCCTACCCCAATTAATCGATAATGACCAGGTAGGCTTTATCCCTGGCCGGGAAGCCAGGGATAATACAACTAAAGCCCTCAATATTCACCACTGGTTAACAACGACGCAACAGAAAGGTTTCCTTCTCTCATTGGATGCGGAAAAGGCATTCGACAGGCTGGCCTGGGACTACCTGGAAGCGGTCCTTGAACACATAGGCATTGGTTCACGGTCATTACAATTTATTATGTCCCTTTATACAACGCCAACGGCTAGAATAAAAGTCAACGGTCACCTGTCGAATGCCTTCCCCATCCGCAATGGAACCAGACAAAGCTGTCCACTGGCAACTGAAAATAAG
>BLSH010466739.1:446583-472947 GCA_018402905.1 Glandirana rugosa | reverse complement strand
TAAAAAAAAAAAAAAAAAAAAAAAAAAAACGTGCACACAAGTATTCAAAATGAAAGAAAATTCGTTTTTGACATTTTTGGATAAATTACATGAATATTGTTACAATTCTTTTCAGTGAAGATTCCAAACTTCTTTAGTAAATTAACCTTGAACATGTATGTATAGCCAACTTTTTAAAAAAATAGGGTATGGAATTCTTAAAACCCTAGGTAATTTTTTGCTGCCAATATCCCAATGGGTTGATATCCTTTCACTTTTTGTCCTTGAAATGTAACATGAAATTATGAGAAACATTTCCATCTTAGTTGCCACAGAAACATTTGCTTTTGTTTTTATAATAGAGCGAGGGTGAATACCAAACAGGCACCACGTCCCAATATAAATGTGTATAAACATTTTTTTGAAAAGTAATGGATTTTAATGGTGCTCAAGGAACAGGTAAATCCTCAGTTAAAACTTGTAGAATTTATATTTTACAATCTTAAGGTTAAAAAACAAAAATCGCAATAAGACTTTAAAATCCCTCCTATAGTTGTGTCTGACTCTACAGGTGTATGTACTAATCCCTCTTATATCTCACCCTACTTGGAATATAATTCTCATGGCCTCTATATATGTGCTTATTGCCTTTCAATGTACAGTATCTCACAAAAGTGAGTACACCCTCACATTTTTGTAAATATTTTATTATATCTTTTCATGTGACAACACTGAAGAAATGACACTTTGCTACAATGTAAAGTAGTGAGTCTACAGCTTGTATAACAGTGTAAATTTGCTGTCCCCTCAAAATAACTCAACACACAGCCATTAATGTCTAAAGCACTGGCAACAAAAGTGAGTCCAGTGTCATGTGACTCGTTAGTGTGACAATGTCTCAGGTGTGAATGGGGAGCAGGTGTGTTAAATTTCTCACTCTCTTATACTGGTCACTGGAAGTTCAACATGGCACCTCATGGCAAAGAATTCTCTGAGGATCTCAAAAAAAGAATAGTTGCTCTACATAAAGATGGCCTAGGCTATAAGAAGATTGCCAAGACCCTGAAACTGAGCTGCAGCACAGTGCCCAAGACCATACAGCAGTTTAACAGGACAGGTTCCACTCAGAACAGGCTTCGCTATGGTCGACCAAAGAATGTGAGTGCACATGCTCAGAGTCATAGCCAGAGGTTGTCTTTGGGAAATAGACATATGAGTGTTGCCAGCATTGCTGCAGTGGTTGAAGAGGTGGGAGGTCAGTCTGTCAGTGCTCAGAACATACGCCGCACACTGCATCAAATTGGTCTGCATGGCTGTCGTCCCAAAAGGAAGCCTCTTCTAAAGATGATGCACAAGAAAGCCTGAAAAGAGTTTGCTGAAGCCAAGCAGACTAAGGACATGGGTTACTGGAACCATGTCCTGTGGTCTGATGAGACCAAGATAAATTTATTTGGTTCAGATGGTGTCAAGTGTGTGTGGCGGCAAGCAGGTGAGGAGTACAAAGAAAAGTGTGTCTTGCCTGCAGTCAAGCATGGTGGTGGGAGTGTCATGGTCTGGGGCTGCATGAGTTCTGCCAACACTGGGGAGCTACAATTCATTGAGGGAACAATGAATGCCAACATGTATTGTGACATACTGAAGCAGAGCATGATCCCCTCCTTCAGAGACTGGGCCATAGGGCAGTATTCCAACATGATAATGACCCCAAATACACCTCCAAGACGACCACTGCCTTGCTAAAGAAGCTGAGGGTAAAGGTGATGGACTGGCCAAGCATGTCTCCAGACCTAAACCATATTGAGCATCTGTGGGGAATCCTTAAATGGAAGGTGGAGGAGCGCAAGGTCTCTAACATCCACCAGCTCTGTGATGTTGTCATGGAGGAGTGGAAGAGGACTCCAGTGGCTACCTGTGAAGCTCTGGTGAACTCCATTCCCAAGAGGGCTAAGGCAATGCTGGAAGATAATGGTGGCCACACAAAATATTGACACTTTGGGCCCAAATTGGACATTTTCACTTAGGGGTGTACTTACTTTTTTGCCAGCGATTTAGACATGAATGGCTGTGTGTTGAGTTATTTTGAGGGGACAGCAAATTTACACTGTTATAAGCTGTACACTCACTACTTTACATTGTAGCAAAGTATAATTTCTTCAGTGTTCTCACATGAAATGGTATAATAAAATATTTACAAAAATGTGAGGGGTGTACTCACTTTTGTGAGATACTGTATATCATAGCCTTCATTAGATGATTTCCAGTCCCACATTCTCTTCCTGTAAGAACTCTAAAATGTTAGATTTTCATCTGCTTTCTTAGAATGCAAAGAGAAGTGCTCAGTCCCTGCAACTCAATCAATCAACTCAATCGATTTCTTCGCTTCACTAAGAAAAGAATATGGGACTTTTAAGGGGCTACACACTTTCATGGAAAAAGGGGATAGACAACTCTATAAAATCAATCAATTCATTGTACAAAATATTTTAAATGCAGTCTATTGTGCAATATATATATATAAAACAACACATGTATGAAGATACTACCCTACATATAACCAGCCAGCACTCAAAACATAGCAGTATGTCATAAAAATGTGTCTTGTATATGATGATATCATCCAGAATGAAAATTGATCATTAATGAGTGGTTGGCCATCTTTTTAACACATTTCTCATGGAGGAGCTTCTTCAGGAGAGCATGGTTCACATATGTGTGGAATGCTGCTCTACAACAGAGTTCCCTAAGGGAAATTGAGAGCATGGACCCCTAGTACTATGGAGCCCCCACAGACCAAACAGGCACCAGGAGCACTATGACCCAGAAATGGCCCAGTATAGTGAAATTCATATGGCTTGCACTGAATAAGGGGTAGAGAGGTAGAGACAGAGATTAGCCTCTAGATACCAATCATGGTATGTCCACATTTCCTCATTCATCAGCAGTGATTAATCCTGATCACTTATAAATACCCAAAACTAGGATACCAGTTCTGAGTCTTTTAACACTTCCACCATACAGGATATTTCATTTAATGAAAGCATGATTATGGAAAACAGAAGAATCAGACGTACTGATGCTGCTAATGAGCACTTGCTTGGAAACAAAGAAAATCTCTGATGTTTATAAATCCACAGGGATGAGATTCTACGTCTCACGCTTTTGATTGTGCACATGAGGGTAGGCCATTCTATTGATTTCTACAGGAACAAATCATGCTTGCATTATATGACACCAGAATCCAGCAGACATCAAACAGTACATGGGAATTGGGATTCTTCTTCTTATACTTAATAAAAAAATGAACCACCTTGTATGTAACTTATTCTGCATATTTTCCTACCGGAGTGCGATGTATGGAACTCTAATTTGCTAATTGTTCATTTAATGCCTTCAGTGATGCTGTTGTAGAAAAAAAATCTACTTGGCAGCTATAACCTGTATTCTATGCCAAGCAATTTTGAAATGTATCAATTTAGATCTCAGAGGAAAATAGTATTTTGCTTGAAATATAGTGATAAGCAGCTGCATGGATGCAGCTACAATGTTGATGAAGCTTGATCCCGACAAGGCTTTGCAGGGCATCAAGGACAAGAAGCAATTTAGCAGCGGGCTAAAGCTGAGATGTAACTATGTACAGGAGCAAAGGTGTGAAGGCCTTTGAGGGATAGAGGGATAGTTTAACATTCACTATACAGCACAACTGGGAAGCAAATTGAGTAAGTAATATAATTACTTTGCAGTCTGGTGTGAATAATGGTTATGCTGATTTTTTTTCAAAAATAAAAGAATATGCGCGGCAGTGTATGCAGTAATAACCTTGTTTTGATGTGCTTTTCATTTCTTGGAACTGTCTCCTGTAAAATGGCCATCTTGCTATACTTGCCAGCCGTGTGAGAACTAAAGAAACGCAAAAATGTTAGTTTTAGCAACACAATTTTTGAGTTTAGAAAGTGTTGATTAAAGCTGTAATAAACTCTCATTATTGAATTGCACCTAGAGGTAGGCTTATATTATAGCTGACCTGTAGGTACAATGAATATTTCCAAATGTGCACTGTTTAGGAGATAGTCACATTAGCAATAGCATGCGCAGTGACGCCCTGCATTCAGGGCACACAGACTCCTGTGCACATGCGTGGGAGTGACTTCATCGGCCATTAATTCAGTTGATTGCAGATTGAGAACCAAGAAGGAGAACCGGGTGAAGATGGGAGTGCCAGCGGCAGTGACAACAAGCTGCTAACGGGTTCCATGTTAAATGTGAGTCTCCCACAATAAGCTAGTATGTGGTGCATACTAGGACACTATAGTATAATGCAAACAAAATTTAGCCCATGGGACTTTGTATGAGGTGAGCATAAGGTCATCACACGTGTAGCGAATAAGAACATTTATTGTAGATAATCAGCATAAAAAACAGACACGGACATCCAGTTGCTAGCAATGACATACTACAGAAGTTTACAGCCAAAAGCACAAATGTGTTAAAACAGTGATAATGATACAGAGTGGTTTAGATATACAGTGCATCTATATTCTCTACGCGTTTCGCGAGCTCTGCTCGCTTCATCAGGAGTGAACGCAGGGTATCTAAAAGTAAATTAGAAGTACACATATAGTAGGTGGTAATAGTTGGGTACAAGTGGGGGCCTGTAGCACAACCCCATACTTAACTGGGGGTCAAATGACTCCAAGGGTAGACCCCTAACACAATCGTGGTGGCGGGGAGCGATCAGCCAGGGAGTTGAAGGGGCGAGGCTGTCAGGCTGTAATATGTCATTGCTAGCAATTGGATGTCCATGTCTGTTTTTATGCTGATTATCTACAATAAATTTTCTTACTCGCTACATGTGTGATGACCTTATGCTCACCTCATACAAAGTCCCATGGGCTAAATTTTATTTGTGTTGTATGAATTCAGGGATGGAGGTGTGTCATAAACAGTAGCAGTAACCAGATGGTAGGCTTTGCTACTTCTTTAACCACTTCAGCCCCAGAAGGATTTACCCCCTTCCTGACCAGAGCACTTTTTGCGATACGGCACTGCGCCGCTTTAACTGCCTTAACTGACAAATGCGCAGTCGTACGACCTTGTACCCAAACAAAATTTACGTCCTTTTTTTTCCCATAAGAGCTTTCTTTTGGTGGTATTTGATCACCTTTGCATTTTTTGCGCTATAAACAAAAAATTTTTTTTTTACTTTTTGCTATAAGAAATATCCAAAAAAAAAAATAAATGTATTCCTCAGCTTAGGCCAATATTTATTCTTCTACATATTTTTGGTAAAAAAATTGCAACAGGCATATATTGATTGGGTTGCACAAAAGCTATCGCATCTACAAACTATGGGAATAGACTTATGGTATTTTTATTAGTATTTATTTTTACTAGTAATGGTGGTGATCTGCAATTTTTAGCGGGACTGCGATAGTGCGGCGGATAGAATGGACACTTTTGACACTTTTTTGGGACCAATGACATTTATACAGCGATCAGAGCTAAAAATAGCCACTGATTACTGTATAAATGTCATTGGCTGGGCAGGGGCTAACACCAGGGGGTGATCAAGGGGTTAAGTGTTCCCTAGGGAGGTGTTTCTAACTGTGGGGGGAGAGTAGTGACTGGGGTTGGAGAGAGAAAGCTGCTCCCGATCACTGGAAACAACAGATCTCTCTCCACTTCCTTGTCAGAACGGGGATCTGTTTGTTTACATGAACAGATCCCCGTTCTGGCTCTGTGAAAAGCGATCGCGGGTAGCCGGCGGACATCGCGCCCATCGGCCACGAGCACCGGCTCCAGAGACGTGCATCGGGCGCTACAGTCTCTTAAAGCACCGCCGTACAGTGATTTGCGCAATACAGCCGACCTGGTCGGTAAGTGGTTAAAGTGATGGCAAAGGTAAATTAAAAAAAAAAAAAAAAAAAAACAAGCATCTCTATATTTACCTGCTCTGTGCACTGGAATTGCACAGAGCGACCACAAACCTTAAGGAATGCATTAAGGTAAAATATGTTTAGGCTTTACAAGCACTTTAAATGTCTATATATTGTTTTCCAATAAAGGAAACTAGAATCAGAGAAAGAGAATCAGCACTTGCTGCTATTTTATTATCAGATTATCAGTATAAGGCCTCTTTTACATGGGGCAGACTCTATTTTGATCAGCAGGGGATCTGTCCACTTATCCCCTACTGATCAGATCGGTTTATACCCGCTGGTCCATAGGGTTGAATGGACCGTCCCATCAGGTCTATCTGAAAAACTGACAAGCAAACTTGATCGTCATGTGAAAAAGAACTTAGTGTTTGGTGATCTCTTTAGAAATGTACTCTATACTATAAAGAACAAAATCTAAAGCGTTAACCTAAAAAGGGCAAAGGTAAAAGCACATCTTTTCAGGCTTTTTTCACCTGATGATCCTGCCAGGAACATTTTTCCTGTCCTATGGTGACAATACTCACTCATATTACTGCATCTACGGAAGAGCCGTTGTCCCTGTGAGTTCAAAAGGGTTTTAGAAATACAGAACACATCTCCTTCTACTCTTCTCAACAACATAGGGGTGTGTTCTGTAGTTCATGGAGAAAGTTGGGAAGAATACTGACTGATAGTCAGCAGGGAGCACAGAGTTGCAAGCTCCCAACATTTCTGGCAGGATCAATAGGTATTTTGTTGTACTTACTGAACAGATATAACAAAATGTTTTAAGGGTAGGTTCACACTGTGTGGGGTGGTTATGGGTGCGGGAATCACAGCTGTTCCCACACCCGCAACCACCCAAAGCCAAAATGTGTTGATCTTTAGAGACAAGTGGGGCTGCCATTTATTCTTAACCAGTTCCCGACCGCGCGCCGTGTTTTCACGGCGGCAGTCGGGATGCTGAGCATGAATCGCCGTAAATAGATGGCGATCTGCAATCAGCCACTAGGGGGCGCGCGCGCACCCGCCGCACTCCTGAGGAGTGTGCCCGCGGCTCGGGCGGACCCGATGTCCGCCGGCGAGCCGCAATGAGTGGCCACAGGGAAAGAACGGGGAACCGCCGATGTAAACACGGCGGTTCCCCGCTCTGTCAGTGGGGCATGAGAGATCTACTGATCCCTGTCACTGGGATCAGTTAGATCTCTCATGCCCATGGTAGCCCAACCCCCCCCCCCACAGTAAGAACACACCCAGGGAACACAGTTAACCCCTAGATCTCCCCCTGCAGGTTAACCCCTTCACTGCCAATGACATTTATACAGTAATCAGTGGACATTTAAATTTCTGATCGCTGAATAAATGTCATTGGTCCCAAAAAAGTGTCAAAAATGTCCGTCATGTCCGCTGAAATATCGCATTAACGCTAAAAATCGCAGATCGCCGCCATTACTAGTAAAAAATAAAAAAAAAAACCCCAGAAATGAATTCTCATGATCCGTAAACGCGGCCACTTTTGCGCAAACCAATCAATAAACGCCGATTGCGATTTTTTTATCACAAATATGAGGAATTATATAAATCGGCCAAAAACGGTGAAAAAAAATGTTTTTTTCTTTTTTTTTGGATTTGAATTTTAGCAAAAAGTAAGAAATTTGGGTGTTTTTGCAAAATGGTCGCTCTTCTTTTGTTTATAGCGGCGAACAGAAATGATGCAGAGGCGATCAAATACCACCAAAAGAAAGCTCTATTTGTGGGAAAAAAAGGACGCAAATTTTGTTTGGGTACAACGTCGCACGACCGCGCAATTGTCAGGTAAAATGACGCAGCGCCGAATCGCAAAAAGTGCTCTGGTCCTAAAGCTGGAAAACCTTCCAGTTGGTAAGTGGAAAGACACTCCCACACATCTTAACCCACAGCATGTTTGCGGGTGTGCTAGCTGCAGGAAAATCACATGGTGCAAAGGGATTCTTTTTGGTTAGGTCAGTAGGATCCTATTAATGTTCACCAAGCGCGGTTAGCAGTGATGACCTTGTTCTCTTCATTATATGTCACACAATGCTTGGTGTATGTGAAAGATGGATGCATAAGCAATGCCTTGTTCTGTATACTCTAAATGTTCCATGCCATCTCCTCTCTTATAAATAACCCTATCCTGCAAAACATAATTACACTTTTAAAAGAAATGAAAAACTGTGCCTTAATGTGTCCTGTCCAGCAAAAAAGTACCAAATTCACTCATCAGTACCTATAACTCTAGTTCCGTGAGCAATTTGTGTAAGATTTTCTGGCATTTAAAGTGATTCTAAATGCACACTGTTTAATTTACATTATCCCATCACTTTATGTATATAGATAATGGCACTGTATTTATTTTAATAAAATTCGTAATCACTATACAGCTGTCATGTGTCATGTGACCCCGCTTTTCCCAGCCTGTCTGTAGGGAAACATCTGCTGGAGGAGCTTCTAGTCTTCTGCTCCCGGTCACATGTTAAAAAATACTGCCTTCATAATACAGAAAAAAATAATATAATACATATCATTAATATCAAGTATATGTTTTTAATTGTCATACAAATATGTATTTTAACTCAAATCTTTATTATTTTTGTGCAAAACACGGTGTTGACTATCTAGACAAAGGTTCTGCCAATCACAGCCTGTTTCAGACCCCTCCAACCTATGTCTATTGTTTGTATTTGCTTAGAATTAAAGTGTGGGCATCTTGAGACCTATACTATTTTTTTAAGCCTATGTTTCAAGATGCCCACATTCTAACCACAGATTCCGACATTGACTGTCAGAACCGTTATGGTGGTTCCCTTTGGCCCCGTCTGTCTTTTGCTAGAACATGACTATGTTATGAGTGTTGGCTTATATTGGCTTGCTGTGGCATTAAATTTCAGCTACTTGTGAATTGAGGATCAGACCTCTATGGACTTGTGAGTCCCTCAGGGCAAATTACTTTTAAACACATTTTATACTCCTTACTTTGGTAATCAATGCACCTTCACCATTATTCCCTCATGAAGATTATGCCAATAATCAAAACGCGTTGGGAGTTTGAATAACTGTAACAAATTTCCTTTAAGATACTCTTGTTCCTATACATATTTACTGTGCATGAAGGTGTTCCAAATTCAGTCTTGGATGCATAAGAGACCAGAGTTTTTGTTTTTCTTGTTATTGCATTTTTTGCTGGATGTATACCTAAAATTCAACCTATTATAGATATTTTTCTCATTTGTTTTACTTGGGTGTCCCAGGGGAAATATTTCCTCTCTGTCCAATTTTGTAGGGATGGGGCAGCCACATTAACTCATGGATAATTCACTTTACCTTTAGCTACCAAACTGAGTGGAGTGATGGGGAAGTTATGGAAAGATAAATATATCCTAGGAAATGGGCAAAGCACAGGTAGGATTTAAAGTGATTGTAAAGAAACAGTTTTTTTGTTTTTCTTAAAATAACAAACATGTTATTTACTTACCTGCTTCGTGCAATGGTTTTGCACAGAGCAGCCCTGATCCTCCTCTTCCCGGGGCCTCCTTGGCTCTCCTAGCTCCCCCCCCCCCGCTAAATTCCCCATAGCAAGCTAATGGCAATGGCTGCTGTCTCTGAGCCAATGAAGAGAGAGAGACCCAAGAGAGCCTCTGTTCTCTTTGGGCTCCAGTAGGTATAAGGGGCGGGGGTGGCTGCATGCAAAAGGTTTTTACCTTAAAGTGATTGTCAACTCTGTTATAGGCTTACCTGTAGGTCCCAGGAATATCTCCTAAACCTGCACGGATTAGGAGATATACCCTGCATCTGCATGTGCCGATGTCATCGCCACATGTGCACTGAAGAATCGGCCTCTGGGTGGGCCAGGGTGCAGTTTCTTCAATAAATGTGCCGTAACCGAGAGTGACGTCAGTGCGGCTCTGGCCAATCACAGCGATGTGATTGGCCGGAGCCACGGACCTGGAAGAAGGCTGTTGTCGGTCACAGCGGTGTGCCAAGACCGATGCAACAGCTTCGTTCCAAGGTAAGCATTTCATAATGAGCTACTATGCGGTGCATACTAGCTCATTATGCCTTTGTTTTGCAGGTTGTTTTCTTTTCTTTTTAAGGAGAGTTGACAACCACTTTAATGCATTCTCTGCCTTTCGAACCATTTTAGGTAAACACAGGTGAAAACTGTACGTGATACTTTTTATTTGCACTAGTTCATTTTTCAGAACAAGCTTTTGAGCAATCCTCTCACTTCACCAGGTCAAATGTGGTGTGAGGTTGAACAACACAAACAACAAATCCACATTCTACAATTAAAATAACAATGTGTGAAAGTACGAGAAGAGTGAACAGAAGACACAAGGTCATAAAAACAAATTGGAT
Organism: Glandirana rugosa; assembly: GCA_018402905.1. Taxonomy (NCBI): domain Eukaryota; kingdom Metazoa; phylum Chordata; class Amphibia; order Anura; family Ranidae; genus Glandirana; species Glandirana rugosa. Next base: position 462,676 of record BLSH010466739.1, on the reverse strand, counting down.
TAGGAGCAAAGAGTGGGCCGTGGAATGAATAAGAGATATGAGTCACAGAGGTGAGAATACTCAGAGGTGTCTGATAGTAATTTAGAAAATAGAGATAAACACTAAATCCAATATATTTTGTGTCAAATAGAATTATTCTTAAATCGAATCAAAATAATTATGGACTCTTCATCAGCTGTGCAAATTTTTCCAACTCAGTAAGTTAATTGCACCCCTCAGTATACAAGAAACCTATTGACAGATGTAATCATCTCCACATTTTCAGCTTAGAAGCCTAGAACACTGAGCAAGAAATCGGACACAACCAAACCACTAGATACTGCCTTATAATCTCTGGTATGAAAGACAGAAATAGGCACCTCAGGGTGCCGATCGAATCCTTACAAAATAAAGGGTACAGTAATAGAATAATTACTGTAAACATATTCAACACCAAAAAGCCAAAAAAGAGAAAATGATAAATAGCCATGTGCCCCTGGGAATAACGCCTACAATCCCACACTAGAAATTATATGAAAGATAATCAAAAAGAAGCAACCCCTCATAACAAAAGATTAATCACTTAAAGATCATGTAAGGATTGTGATACAGAACTGCGTTGCTTTAACTAACAATTGTGCGGTCGTGTGACGTTGTACCCAAACAAAACTGACTTTCTTTTTTTTGCCACAAATAGAGCTTTATTTTGGTGGTATTTGATGACCTCTGCAGTTTTTATTTTTTGCGCTATAAACAAAAAAAGACTGACAATTTTGAAAAAAATAAGAATTTTTTTTACTTTTTGCTATAGTAAATATCTAAAAAAAAATTGTAAAAAAAAAAATGTCTTCATTAGTTTAGGCTGATATGTATTCTTCTACATATTTTTGGGTAAAAAATCCCAATAAGCGCATATTGATTGGCTTGTGCAAAAGTTATAGAGTCTACAAAATAGGGTATAGAATTATGGCATTATTATTATTATTGTTACTAGTAATGGCAGCGATCTGCAATTTTTAGCGGGACTGCAACATTGTGATGGACAAATCGGACACTTTTGACACTTTTTTGGGACTAGTGACATTTATACAGCAATCAGTGCTATAAAAATGCACTGATTACTGTATAAATGACACTGTGATGGAAGGGGTTAACACCAGGGCCGATCAAATGGAAATCCCTCAAATGTGTTCCCTCACTGTGTGTTCTAACTGTATGGGAGGCTGTGTGACTGGGGAAGCACAAGATCTGTCTTCCTGCTTAGCAGAAAGACAGGATCTGTGTGATCTCTCCCGTCAGAACAGGGATATGCCTTGTTTACACATGCAGATCCCCGTTCTTTCACTGCCGGAAATGATTGCGGGTGGCCAGCAGACATTGAGTCGCCACCAGCTGATTGGCTCCCCCACAGGCCAATGGGAGCGTACACACATTCACAAGGGCTCGTTCCCGCGCCGACGTACAATGACGGCAGTAAAATGATGACAGGCCGTCGTTAAGAGGTTAAACAAAATTATATCTTCCTGCATCTCCCAATTGTGGTCTTTAGATCATAGCTAACCACAAGACATAAGCTAATCATGAGCAAATTTTATTCCGGCAAAAGAGACAATCACAAGGAAGCTAAGCCTTGTAACCATAAATGCTGCAAATTGTTCAATTTAATATTAATCCATTCATTATTGTGGTGGAAATGAAATTGTAAATTACATTGGTGAACCAGGATAGAACTAAAAAGAATCAATCTTACAACCCAACTCCATACTTGAACAATCCTAGAACCACTCCCTGCACCTATATTTTTTTATTTACTGTATAGATAGCCCAATTTCAAGTGTCTTCCGGCCAGTTACCTTCTTCATCTTCTCTAGCATCAGCTGTGGATGGTCCTCACTGCTGCAAAAGATGAAGCTTTGTTATGACATGTAAACCCAGCCGTATGATGACATATCTCCAGGAGTGTGTCATTGATAGTCTGGGCTTGTGACTTCTATCAGTCTCCAGCCAAGCCAGCTTGTAGGAGGTGTTTTCTGACTGCCCTATGAGACTGCATTACCCCTGACTCTCTGTCTGGACAGTGGTGATTGGCCCTGTGCTGATCACATGCACTCTCCCAAGAAAAAAAAAGTTCTGCAATGCACACCAAACTCAGCATGTGCAGTCTGACTCCATAGACTCTGTGTTATCAGGAGATCATTAGGAGTCAGTGGAATGAGGGGAGGATCAGAGCAGACAGAATCAAACAGCCTTTTTACACAATGCAGAAGATTACCCTTTAGGTTCCACAGTGTGTGTAACAAGCATGCTTTACTGCATATACAGACTGATATCACTGTTGTGGGTTTAGTAGTACTTTAAACACTCCTAAGTGGAGTTAGGCTTTCATAGACACACAATAAAGATGACTAGTACACAACCAGACCAATCTATGGAAGAAATAAATGTCTTAGTTCATAAAGAGATTTTTAATGACAAGTAAAATTTTTATGAAAAGATCTTTTCTTCTGTACTGATCTCAGCTTTCTAAAATTACTGTCAACTACAGGCAGTCCTCGAGTTACAAACAGCCGACTTACATCCAACTCTTACTTAAGAACAGAGGCAGGGTGATGTCATGCTGGTCCCAGAAACCGGGCTCACTGAATGCTGCCACCTACTGTCCGGTGGACCTGTCTGCAATCCCATATCACTGCATGGCCAGTTAATGCTTTCATATGCTATCCAAAACTTAAAAATAATTTTCTGGGCTGGAGTTGCACTTAAAAAATGTACCATTTCCAACTTATATATAAATTAAATTTAAGAATAAACCTACAGACCCTACAGAACCCCTTGTTTGTAACCCGGGGACTGCCTGTACTTATATGAGCCACTCTCACCTTTGTGACTCAGACCCCTCTCCCTCCGCAAGCCATTTTTTGCACTTTATGAGGCTTATAGTTTTGCTTTTGTGTGTTTTTTCTCTGTTACCTATCTTTCACTGATTGCCATCTTAATTGTAAAATTTGGTTTTGCATATAGTTAAACCTCTGTAAAACAGTATGGCTTGATTTGATTAAGAAAGTTGTTCTTTCAAAAGTTTATCCAGACAAATGGATTACTAGTACCAATAAAAAGTATCACTTTTTATACTCATCTACAAGTGCGGTAATAAGGCTACAGCCACTTTAGCTAGAAACATTAAGAATTATATTGAAAACAGCAGTGTGCATTTAATGGGTGATAAACAATAAATGAGCAAGTACTTGAGATATACTGACAAGCATTATTTTATAGGAACCACTGACTATTATAAAGGGGTATATCATTTTATGACATTGGAAATAGCTCTATAGTACTGCTAAGTGGTTTTTGATGGATAACATAATAACATATTTGTTTATTGTAAAAAAAAAAAATCTTTGTTGAAGCTGTCATGGTACAAAAAAGATAGATGCACAACAGCTTCTAAAAAGTGATGTCTACAGAAAGCAGTAACAGTGCAATTTGTGGTTGAAAGAGTCCTTTAGAGACAGGATCTTCACAATATCTTAAAGTGATGGTCGACAACAGATTGACCGCAATCTACCCATAGATTGCACTGGTTGGGGCGTTGCCATCTGTACCACCCACCGATTTATTCTGTAGTTTCGATTGCCCATAATGCCAAATAAGGTCCAAATAAGTACATGAACATGGAAGGTTGCCATGCCCACCATGTGTTGTCATAAGGATTTGCATTGCAGTTGGATGTGAGTGGGGCTTAGAGCTCCCTAAACCAATACATTGGGCTCCCTGTCAGTGATGCACATTTTAGTGATTTGTAAATCTATGCCTTGGCAGGATGCAGAGGAGTGCATTCATTTTAGAAGCCTATGTGATATGGCGGTCCTCAGTGCATGCTTAGCAGAGACTGAGATTCCAGTCTGACCAGGTCTTGCCTAATAAGCACTAATGCAGGTCCTCCGAAATCTCCATATACTGTGTCGCACACTTTCAGAATATTATACTGAGCTGGAGCTCTACGGTAAAACTTACTAATTTCTCTTAGCAGGCTAGTGTATCCACAAGTGAGGAAGTGAAGAAATCTAGTCACTAGTTCATAGTATTGTGGAATTCCAATGAATGTTGGAAATAAGACTGCAGTGGGCTTTCTGTTGCCAGCAAAAAAAAAATAAAAAAGACAAAATGCAAAGGACATAATAGATGGCATGGCCCAATACCACATATCCTCTTAATCACAAATCAAGAGCTAGCAATCTAAAATGTCACCTGCAAAGCTCCTTGAGCAGTTTTTCACCCCAACCTTATAAGCAAAAAATACTGCTGGGCATGTATGGATTTGTAGTTCAGCATTTTTAGTAGAGTCTGACTTCAAGTTTGTCTACTTAAAGGATTAGGTTTTCTCACTTAGAGGCGGCACTAATATCAGTGTTTTAGGTCTGTATGCAAATTTACAAAGGTAACACATCAGGATAAGTAAACTTATTAAAAAAAATGCATTTATGTTTTTTTTTTTTTTTTTTTAAACAGATTTTATTGAATACAAAATGTTGGAGTACAAATGTAAATATACAAGAGAAATGCATAAATTGCCTATCTGTACACAGAGTGTTACACTGACATAGAATGAAATATCACAGAAATGAATCAAATTATACAGTGAACTACAAAGCTGACGGGTAGGGAGATGATAAGTGACCAGATGGATCATGCTGGCATGAAATATAACACCAAACAGAAGGGGGGGAAGTAAAAAGGGGGGGCTGCAACACCAGGGCTATAAAGCTGCACAGCATGCTAGAGTCGAGGCAGAGTAGGCCCTCGTCTAAAGGCCGTAGAGTAAAAGTTCGATAGGAGTAGGAGTTCCAGGAAGAGATTGAGTTGTTCACCAAAGTCTGCTTGGGAGGGCAAGTTGCTCGGGGCTCAAGTTTGGGCGATATCATCTGATAGGAAGTGGGAGGAGATTTCGAGGTAGTATGAGAAGGTATCTCTTAGGTTTCTTGCGTCATCTGGTGGGAGGGTGGCTACGTTAAACGGGTTCCATCTGTGCCAGAATAGTTGCATCGCCCGTGGGTGGTCAAGGTTAGTATTCAGTTTGTCTTTGTAGAGAAGAGATCTGAGATCTTTCACCACCAAGTCCAGAGAAGGGGGGGATGTCTCTGTCCAGGACCTCAAGATGGCTCGTCTTGCGATTAGGAGGCATATTGAGGACCATTCTTTAGTCTGAGATTTTGATGACCAGCGGTTTAGCTCCTTGTCCCAGTGTCCAAAGATTAGGAGGAGGGGATCTTTGGGAAGGAGGAGAAGGTTGACTTTATGTATGTAAGATACGATCTGGTCCCAGAAAGCTGAAATATAGGAGCAGGTCCAGAGACGATGAGCAAGAGAGGGCCTAAGGGATCCACAGAGTGGGCAGGAGGCCCGGTGCTGGTTAGCCTTGTCCGTTAGGAACGGGATGTAGGCTCAATGGATAATCTTTAATTGAGTCTCTCTCCAGGTTTCGTTGGGGGTCAACTTGATCGTGAGGTTGTATCCATCCATGATTTTTTGTGGCAAGTCTTTTGACTAGTTGGAAGTATTTGAGGCACTGGCAGGACTGTTAGTTCTTTCCAGAAGGAACTTTTAGATTTCGGAGAGGCTGTAGGACCTTTTTTTGAATTAGGTTATCTATTTTACTGGTAGAAAATCTCAGTTGGCTAGTGGGGCAAGACGCCTTGATGAAACTCCGGCATTGCCAAAGGTGAAAGGTATGAGATTCCGGTAGGGAGAATTCGGCGGCCACAGCCCCAGGGTCCCGAAGTAGTCCAGAGGAAGTCACACAGAGGGAGGAGAAGTTTGTTAGGCCCTGAGCTTCCCAAAGAAGGTTGGCTTTGTGTGTCAGACCTGCTGGGAATTCAAGGTTTCCCCTAATAGGGAGGTAAGGTGACATAGAGGAAGGGAGCTTGAAGAGTCTCCTATATGTTCTCCAGGCAATGGAAGTGTCTCTAAGAAGTAAGTTATGTTGGATGCGAGGTGGCGTATTTTTCCATTTAACGTGAAGGAGAGCTGTCAAGGAGTAAGGTTGGACCATACCGCTTTCAAGGACATGGTTGGAGTAGCGGGGAGTTTGGGTGATCCAATCCAGGCTAAATCTCAGAAGGGAGGCAATGTTGTACAGTCTGATATTGGGAAGGCCAGCGCCTCCTTCGCGTCTGGGGAGATAGAGCTTGGTTAGGGCAATTCTGGGTCTCCTTCCTCGCCATATAAAAGGAGGAAATAGATTTATTGAGTACTTGGATGTCTTTGTGTTTAAGTAGTAGCGGAATTGTTTGGAGAGGGTATAATAGGCGAGCGAAGTTGACCATTTTTACCAAGTGGCATCTCCCCAGAAGCGAGAGAGGAAGATCCATCCAGTTTGCAAGTTTCCGAACAATTTTGGAAATGAGAGGTGGATAGTTGAGATGGTAGAGGGATGAGGGTGACTTTCCTATATTAATTCCCAGGTAGGTGATGTGGGAACGGGCGATGGTGAAGGGGGAGGAGGATGCCCAGCTCTGGCATTGGGAGGGGCCTAGTAGTAGGATTTCGCTTTTTCGATCATTTTTACGCAGGCCTGAACATAGTCTAAAGTCGTCAAAGATATTCTTTATGAGAGGGAGGTCAGCAGCGGGGTCAGACGTGAATATGAGGACGTCGTCAGCGAAGAGGGAGGATCGAATGGTGGAGCTTCCTATTTTGATGCCGTGAAGGGGGGCAGTGTAATTAATAAACCTGGAAAGGGGCTCTCATGCGATATTGAAGAGGAGGGGGGAAAGTGGGCAACCCTGTCTGGTTCCTTTTGAGAGTCTAAATTCAGGTGTGAGGAGACCTGCCACCATCAACCTGGCCGCCGGGGCCTGATACATCGATTTTATTAGATGGGTGAAAGGACCAGCGAACCCCATCCTGGTTAGTACCCGCTGGAGCCACTCAAAGTTGACATTGTCAAAAGCCTTTTCGGCGTCCAGGGTGACGATGGCCCGGTCCCCCCTAGGGTCAAGTCTAGCACTCTCCAGAACTGCCAGCACCTTCCTGATATTTAGAGTGGCCATTCTGCCTTTAACAAAGCCGGATTGGGCAGGGTCGATTATGTGTGGAATGATCTTGGCCAGCCTTTGGGCTACAATTTTTTATAAAATTTTTGCGTCGATGTTTAGAAGGGAGATGGGCCTGAATGAGCCGGGGTCAGTGGGGTCTTTGCCTTTTTTCTCGATGAGTTTGATGATAGCCTGGTTGCCCGTGGGGGGGGGGGTAAGGGCCACCCCCCCAGATAGAAGGGGGCATGACTTTGTCTTGAAGGACCTTGAAAAACTCTCCTGTGAAGCCGCCGGGCCCCGGGGTCTTGGCAGGGGTGAGATGATTGATGGCCTCCCTTACATCCTGCTCGCTTATGGGTGAGTTTATCAGATCCAAATGTTCTGTAGATATTTTAGGTAGTTGGACTTTGTCGAGGAAAGCGTTGGCCTTGGCCAAGTTCATGTGATCGGGGGCGTAGAGCGTCGAGTAGAAGTCGAGCATAATCTGACTTATTTCTTGGGGTTTGGTTTTTAAAGTTCCCGACGGGTCGCAGAGGGAAGTAATTTGGGTGGGTTTGTGTGGCCCTCTGCAGAGTCTTGCCAGGAGTTTCCCAGCTTTATTGCCAAATTTGTGGAGTTGGGCGTCTAAATGGGATCTTTTTATGCGTTCCAGGGTGTCAGCCCAGGAGTCAAAGGAATGCTTGGCCGTGAGCCAGGCCTCATTGTTTTCGGGGGTGTTCGACTTAAACAGGGCCTGTTGGGATGACCTGAGTTTATAACTCGCCGCTTTGTAATTGGACAGAGCCCGTCTTTTGTAGGCAGCAGAGTAAGATATTATTCTACCTCTAAGGAAGGCCTTACCGGCCTCCCAAAATAGGGTAGGGTTATCTGCATGTGAGTGGTTGTGGGAGACATAATCATCCCACTCTGATTCGAGGAACCGCTTAAAGTCCTTTTTGTTTTGTAGAAAAGAGGGGAATCTCCAGGAGGGAGCTGAGAGGATGGGGGGACCGGGTGATACGTTGATTGAGATGGGGCCGTGGTCAGAGATGGCCATTTCATGGATCTCGGATTCAGTGATCTTAGGGACTAGGGAGTCTGTGCAGAAGAAATAGTCTATCCTTGTCAGGGAATTGTGAGGGTGGGAGAAGAAGGTGTACTCTCTTTCTACAGGGTGTTGGAGCCTCCAAATGTCGGTGAGGTACAGGCTGTCGATGGCAGAGGACAGCAAAGTTTGGGAGGGAGGGGGCGGGGGTGTGGCTTTGAGTTTTGAAGAAGCTTTGTCTTACAAGGGAGACATGTGGCAATTGAAATCGCCTCCTATAATGTGAGGAATATTGGGATGTTTTAAGAGGAATGTGGACATGTCTTTGAAGAAGGTTTTCCCCGGGTTGTTGGGGGCATAGATGTTAGATATCAGAAAGGGGGCGTTATTAATTTCAATGTGGGCAGAGACCATACGTCCCTGATCGTCAGAGTCGTTGGAAGATGTTTTGTAGGATAGATTTTTGTGGAAGAGAATGATAACGCCTGCTTTACGTGAGACAGCTCCTGTGCCTATAACGGAACCTACCCAAAGTTTCTGCATGAGTGGAAACTCTGAGGGGGAGAGAGGGTCTCTTGGAGTAGGGCGATATCTGCCCTCAATCTTTTTAGGTGGCAAAGAATCTTCATTCTTTTAATGGGAGAATGGAGTCCCTTTACGTTCCAGGAGACAACTTTCATGGGGGGGGGGGGTCAGGAGTTAGGGTTTCTGTTAGTTGGTAAAGAGCACTAGTCCCCTGGGTGGGGGGAAAATTGGGGTTCGGTACCTTTCTTGTCATGTGTGCGTGCGTCAGGGGACCCGGGAGGGTTGGGATTGAGATGGATGGTTGCAGCATAAAGGGGGGCAGGGGGGGAAAAAGCAATAAACAAAGCTAAACAACAGAAACTAAAACCTTCTAGGCACTTCGCTTTTTTCCGCATGGGTAACTGCCTGTGACTTCTCCCCCTGTACCTCCGGAGGTTAGGGTTTAGTAGTGCAGTGCCATGTAGAGACCATTTGGACCTCAGCGTACCCTGGCAAGAGGGAATGAGAGACGTGTATCACCTGCAGTAAAGCACGTGGACCTAAACGTCTAAACATATAGAAAACAGAGAGAACATATAACCATATGATTACTAAAGGAGTACTTTACCCAGTTATGAATGGTGGGTAAGCGGACTTGACCCCAGTAAGGGGAAGGAGTGGTAGAACACAACCGGGCAAAGTTCAGGAGTTAGGTGCCAAGGGGGGGCAGGTCGCACCCTCACCTGGTCGCCGAGTTCAACGGGAGTTAATGTCTGAAGAGTTGTTGATCTTTGGCCTCTTGGGAGAGTCTTTGCGGGGACTTCTTTGGTCCAAGTGACGTGACGCGTGGGAGGGGGTAGCTCCCTGATCGGAGTGGGAAGATGAACGAAGAGATCAGAGAAAAAGTTCAGCTTCAGCAGGGTCTTAAAAGGCAAGTTGGTCTCCGTTTGGACCACGGAGGCGGAGAGTCGCCGGAAAGGCCAATGTGAATTTAATGTTTTTCTGGAACAGTTGCGCACAAACATTCTGGAAGGCCTTTCTCTTCTTAGATACCTCCACCGAGTAGTCAGCGAAGACAAGTATTTTGAAGCCATCAACTTGTAGCGATCTGGCTTGCCGGAATTTTTGTAGTATGTTAGATTTATCTGAATAGTTGAGGTATCTTGCTATGATGGGGCGAGGAGAGGTACACTCGTTTTTAAGTGGGCCCAGGCGGTGTGCCCTTTCGACAACCGCGGGGATGGGTAGGCCTAAGGCTTCTGGTATAGCGCAGAAGTCAGAAAGGTTTTGTGGTTGAAGTGACTCCGGGATACCCACGAATTGCAGGTTGTTCCTTCTGGACCTATTTTCAAGGTCGTCAAGCTTTTGAAGGATAAATTGATTTGTTTTCTCTTGGGTTTGCTCAAAGCCCTGCATCTGATATAGTTAATCTTCCAGGTTTGAGATGCGATGCTCAGCTTCCTTAAGCCTGACGGAGTGTTCCTTTAGGTCTTTATGTATGTGGGCCATGCTAGCTTGAATGGCTCTCTGGACTGATTGCTCAATGGTAGGGGTGAGGAGGGCAGCCACCGCACGTGCAATCCGTTCGGTGTCCGAGTTGTCTGTGCCCTGGGGGGTAGGTTGGGGGGTGACACAGGTCTCCATTTCAGGGTCCCCCTGCGTTTGGCTTTCAGGTCCTCTGTGATTGTGTTGCACTGAAGAGTTCAGATGTAAAACAGCCGGTTGAACTACTGGATGCACGGCACCTGAAGCAGCGGATGTGTAGGCCGAAGCCAGGGCCTCAATTTCGGGCCGGCGTGGCGGATGCGTTCGGGGGACATTTTTCTCCACGAAGCGATCCATTCGTGGAGGAGGAAGGTCCGCTGAGGGAGGTCGCGGCTGATGGGAGCAGTTTTTGGCCGAATTTGTAGGCAGGTTCGGAGGGCAGGATGGGAGCTAGCTGTGAGCACAGCTACTCCATGCGGCACCGGAACCGGAAGTGCTGAAAATGCATTTATGTTGACTTGAGTCCATGGATAAATTAGAGAGCTGTATCCTTATGCTAAAGCGGGGGTTGGCAACAGGTCGATTGTGAAAAAGATGGGGGAGAGGAAATGTTTTAGGGCTGTTTGTATCAGAAAGAAAGGAGATGTGGGGTGGCCTGGTTGGGGTGGAGAGATTGCATGCTTAGACTCTATGTACTCTACTGCCCTTATTTATTGATCGAGCCTTGCTCAGTTACCCAGATAGCAAGGATAACTTGCCACAAATTTGTGACATTGTTGAATTGTAAGTCTGTTAACTTGCTGCACATTTTCACTGGCAAGTTGTACACTTGCAGAACACTTGAAGCACAAGTTCTAGCTGACACTTTTCCAATTTGTAGCAAATTTGCGTGGCAAGTCTCTAGCAAGAGCAAAGTTGCAGTGGTGAGTCTACAGCAAGAGCTCTGAAAGCCTACAGCATGAAAATTCAGCCACAGTGACCCCTGTGGTGGGATGACTATTGCACAACATAACTGAACCAGAACGTGCAGCAGACTTGCAGAATGTTTGGAAAGAAAGTTGATCTGGAGTCATGCAATGCGGACTTGCTGCAATTGTGCAATAAACTTGTGAAGCTTGGCAAATCTAGCAATAGGTAAGCAAGTAATTTTCACAATTTCTTGCTATTTGGGTATCTCCCTTAAAAAAAAAAAAAGAAGCGCTCTCTATGGTTGTCTACAATTGCTGTACAGTATGTGACCTATTGATGACAATGGTGGCCAGGACAAAAAGAAACGGTGAATTCCCCAGTGGTTGTACAAACAGCAATACAACCTTGAAAGGTATTCCACACTCCAGCCAAAACTACAAAAAATGTTTTTGCTTCAGATATACAATATCTCACAATACTGAGTACACCCCTCACATTTGTTTAAATATTTTATTATATCTTTTAATGTGACAACACTGAAGAAATGACACTTTGCTACAATGTAAAGTAGTGAGTCTACAGCTTGTATAGCAGTGTAAATTTGCTGTCCCCTCAAAATAACTCAACACACAGCCATTAATGTCTAAACTACTGGCAACAAAAGTGAGCACACCCCTAAGGGAAAATGTCCAAATTGGGCCCAATTAGCTATTTTCCCTCCTCAGTGTCATGTGACTCATTAGTGTTGCAAGGTGTGAATGGGGAGCGGGTGTGTTAAATTTGGTGTTATCGCTCTCATTCTCTCATACTGGTCACAGGAATTTCAACTTGGACCTCATGGCAAAGAACTCTGAGGATCTGAAAAAATAATTGTTGCTCTACATAAAGATGGCCTAGGCTATAAGAAGATTGCCAAGACCCTAAAACTGAGCTGCAGCATGGTGGCCAAGACCATACAGCAGTTTAACAGGACAGGTTCCACTCAGAACAGGCATTGCCATGGTCAACCAATGAAGTTGCACGTGGTCAGCATCATATCCAGAGGTTGTCTTTTGGGAATAGACGTAAGAGTGCTGCCAGCATTGTTGCAGAGGTTGAAGGGGTGGGGGGTCAGCTTGCCAAAGCTCAGACCATACACCGCACACTGCATCAAATAGTTCTGCATGGCTGTTGCTAAAGATGATGCACAAGAAAGCCCACAAACAGTTTGCTAAAGACAAGCAGACTAAGAACATGGATTACTGGAACCATGTCCTGTGGTCCGGTGAGACCAAGATAAATTTATTTGGTTCACATGGTGTCAAGCGGGTGTGGCAGCAACCAGATGACGAGTACAAAGACAAGTGTGTCTTGCCTACAGTCAAGCATGGTGGTGGGAGTGTCATGGTCTGGGGCTGCATGAGTGCTGCTGGCACTGGGGAGTCACAGTTTATTGAGGGAACCATGAATGCCAACATGTACTGTAACATACTGAAGCAGAGCATGCTCCCCTCTCCCTTCAGAGACTGGGCCGCAGGGCAATATTCCATAATGATAACGACCCCAAATACACCTCCAAGATGATTACTGCCTTGCTAAAGAGGCTGAGGGTAAAGGTGATGGACTGACCAAGCATGTCTCCAGACCTAAACCCTATTGAGCATATGTGGGGCATCCTCAAATTGAAGGTGGAGGAGCACAAGGTCTCTAACATCCACCAGCTCTGTGATGTCTTCATGGAGGAGTGGAAGAGGACTCCAGTGGCAACCTGTGAAGCTCTGGTGAATTCTATGCCCAAGAGGGTTAAGGCAGTGCTGGAAAATAATGGTGGCCACACAAAATATTGACACTTTGGGCCCAATTTGGACATTTATACTTAGGGGTGTACTCACTTTTGTTGCCAGTGGTTTAGACATTAATGGCTTTGTGTTGAGTTATTTTGAGGGGGCAGCAAATTTACACTGTTATACAAGCTGTACACTCACTACTTTACATTGTAGCAAAGTGTCATTTCTTCAGTATTGTCACATGAAAAGATATAATAAAATATTTACAAAAATGTGAGGGGTGTACTCACTTTTGTGAGATACTGTATATTTAAAGGGCATTGAGACAGTTAGCCAGCAATTCTCAGACATTTGAAAAGCAATGTGCAAAGAACTCTACATCATTCCAAGAGCTAACAGTAAGGGCCTATTCAAATGTGAGTGGTTTAACATAATGCATTTTATATAATATTATGACTAGACCTGGGATTGCCCTATTTTGAATTCTGTATGTATTTGCTTGAATGACAATATGTCTGGACCTTGAAATCATAGTAAGAGTCATTCACATTTTCACCTTTTCAGTAAGATACAATGCTTGAATAGATTGCGCTTTAGGTAGTTGAGCAATGTGTACTGAAAAAGAGTAGCAACATATGCACTTATGGGAATTTATAGATCAAGGAACTGAGGTAATCTGGAACCCAGTACAAATCAAGCTGCCTTCAAAGGATTTGCAACAGTTTTATATATATTTTTGGACCCACATTACTCGACAGTCAACTGTGATGGTCTGCAAACATCTGCAATGGATTTATCATGTTACTTACAGCTGTTTTCCAGTTAAAACATAGACACATTAAGAAGGTTGTCAGGGGCATATCTTTGATGGTATAATGCTACCTATAAGCAGCATCAGAGATTTATATGCTGCAATCTTATAGTAAATCTGTTTATTAAAAATACACTGCTGCTCCTGTTCTGCACTACCGCACTATGCTATGCATAGGTTAATATGCCCCTACTATTTTTAAAAAAAATGCCTTTTAACTTTAAATAAATCAATACATCTTTAGATTTAATTTACAAGGCTTAAACACAAGAGTAAGGATACTTATTTGCAGTTGTTTTTAACTTAGTCCTGTGAAATTTGAAAATTACAGTCACATGGTCCAAAATAAATAGCCTTATTCTTGTGTGGAGGTTCACAAATTCAACCTTATGAGATAAACTTGTGCATCTTCTAGAATTTATTATATAAAACTTATAATATATAAATCTGAGATAAAAAAACAAAACAATGTTTGTTGAAAACCTGGCTTCACATTTCCCTTCAAAAGATGTACAATTGGCTAGCTCTTATTCATGCCATTTCCAATGTTCATTAATGATTTGCAGCATTTTTCCTGTCTCCAAAAGAAGCTCTAAAAAAACATTCTTGTAAATGGAAAATTCTGAGTTCACTAGTACTTTGTGCACCACTCAGTTATTTGTTGCTTTGTATGCTATGAACCAGATGCACTAAATCTGTGCTTACTTTCTATATGCTTTCCCGAGTTCATGGCCCATCTGCCAACACATGATATGCAAGAATGCTGCAGATTCCATCAAGTAATATCTAAATGAAGCTAAAGAGTCATGCATCACCTAAGTATGATAGAGTCAAGTGAATATCACCTAATTATTAAAACATATGCAGTTGCTCATCTTCTAATATATATTTTTCTCAGGGTGCACTCTCCCATTTATTTAATAACATACATATTCCAAAAAAAGGACGCAGAAAAACCCCAAAAACTACTGTCAAGTATAAAGTGTGGGCACCTAGAGGTATATCTGCACATACCTGCAGCAGCTCCTAAGTCTCTCCGTTACATCCAAATTCAAAGCCTTTTTGATGGCCAAAGCTCAAGCACTTATAATAAAACAAATTTTGAAACATGCCCACAGCTTAGCGAAATAGCTGTGTTAAGCTGAATTCAATCCATGGTAAAAAAAACACTATTGGTTATCCCTTCACCCACTCTAAGGGGTCAAAGGACCACTGTGTAATGGTAACCTTATAACAATTGCACAAATATGCATACGCGTTTCGTGGCTGAGGAGGGCCACTCATCAGGAGCAAGCGTGTATACGGGATGGATCGCGCACTGGCAGTGCATCATCAGAGGCAGCAGGCCAACCAGGAACTTCATTACCGGGAGCTGTGATGGCAAGTGAGGCAGGGGCACCTAACACAGGCATCCAACTGGGGCGGGACTGGGCACCAGGATAGGGCCAATGGAGAGGGCCAGTAGATGATTTATTCTGTTTGAGGAAATTCTTGTGCTAATCTGGTGTAGCTGGTGCTCAAGGTCCCAGTGACTAAACGGTAACGGATTTAAGTCCTAACATATTTACATTGTTACATGGAGCACAGTCTGCCTGCCTAAAAACCATCTTACACTTCTTAACTAGGTCAGGCCATCCTGCTATTAACGCGTGTATGTTTCTTGTAACGTTTAGTTCTGGAGACCCCAACTTCTCCCTTTTTGAAAGGGCAGTCAAATACTCCTGATCCAGCCCTCAACATTTTCTGTTACTATGTGCCTCTGCTTAGTTGGGACCAGAGATGAGCTACTGTCATAGTCATGTTCATATATGGTCATTGACAACACCCGGGAGACAGTTTTTTTTTTTCAGCAGCATGCAGGGCTTTTTTTCTCAGAGAATAGGTGCAGGAACTCTCCCTCCTGGCCAACTTCCCGCCCCCATCCACACCCATACACGCCCCCAACCACACCCAAACTCCATCCCCAACCACACAAGTACAGAGGCACCAAAGAATGCTAATAAGTAGAAATCCCCCTTTCCCAGTTTTCCTCTCTGCACAAATCTCACCCTTTCCCAGCTTTCCTCTCTGCATAAATCTCACCCCTTCCCACCTATCTGCATAAATCTCTCCCTTTCCCACCTCTCCTCTCTGAAAAAATCTCCCCTTTTCCCAGCTCTCCTCTCTTCACACTTCTCCCCCTTTTCCAACTTTCTCTGCATACATCTCCCCCTTTGCCAGCTCTCCTCTCGGCAACCCCCCCCTTTCCCAGCTCTCCTCTCTGCACAAATCTCCCCCTTTCCCAGCTCTCCTCTTTGCACAAATCATGCCTTTTCCCAGTTCTCTCTGCACACGTCTCCCCCTTTCCCTACTCTCCTCTCTGCACAAATCTCCTTTTTTCCAGTTCTCCTCTCAGCACAAATCTCCCCACACCTGCTCTCCTCTCTGCTAAATTTGCCCCCCAACTATCCTATCTGCATAAATCCCCCCTCCCCACAATCTTTCCCAGTTCACCTCTCTACAAAATCCCACCCCCAAGCTTCCCTCTCTGCTTAAATCCCCACCCCCAGCTCTCCTCTCTGCTAACCCCCCACCACAG
>BLSH010466739.1:414984-437248 GCA_018402905.1 Glandirana rugosa | reverse complement strand
GCTATCGGCTGACCAGCTAGTCGTTATGTCGGGGTGTGTGTCTGGAAGGGGGTCGAGAAGTGTCCCTAGCCCTCTTCAGCCCCCCCCTTTAGTGTCCTCCCTCCCCTCAACTGTAGTGTCCCCTGTCCCCTTCACACCAGTGTGTACGTAGTACTTTCCTACCTTACACTGGTGTAATAGCAGAGCAGAGAACGGGAGCAGTCACAGTAATGGATAGAGGGCAGGGGCGGCATCTGACAGTCAATTTTTTACATTAACAAGCTGGTGATTGGTTGTTAGAACTGCCCAGCAAACAATCCCCTGCTGGTTAATGTAAAAAGGTAATTCCAGCAGCACCAGCCCCTGCCCTCTAACCAGTACTGTGACTTCTCCCGATCCCTGTGAAGAGCTGGGGGAAGGTCTGTGTGTGGGGCTGTATTGCTGATCGACCAGTCGGCTATCGTGATTGACGGCTTGCTGACCCCCAGAGTAGGGTGACCAGATGTCCCCCGCTCTGCAAAGCAGGGATAAAACCGGGGACAGATTTCCTCCGGTGGACAGTGTCTTCAATACAGGGTCTGTCTGGTCACCCTAGATTGGAACACCTGTTATATTCCGTGTGTCCTACTGAAAAATGTTTCTGCAAGGTTTTAAATGACATCTGTTTCACTGTTGAGAGCACCTGTTACCTGGATGGAATACGAGAAGGAATGTCCCTAAAGCTGGCCATACATGGGTCGTATTCCAAACTGATTTTCTTTCAAAAATCAGAAATTTAGTGCATTTTGTGATCCGATGGTGCCACCATTGATTTAGAAATGTGATCAACTAAGCCTTCAATTTCACCTCATGTTGCTACAGAAAAGAATTAGTGGCTGGGAATCTTCTTTTCTTTCTTGAAATTTTATTTTCTTTTAGGAAGTTTTCTTTTCTTGTCCTAATGTACATTTCTTTTTCAGTTATATTTATGATATGATTCTCTCATCGTTGTTTAGAAAACCGTTTATTTTTCAAAAAATTTCCAAAATACCCGATCACTCAAATTCTATGGCTGCACGAAAATCGGGCGCTAATGCGGGCCACTAATGGTGTGAAATTTGAATGAAAATTGCCAGAGATCAGCGTAGTCTGAGGCAGCAGGACAGGATGAGGAACCAGAAGAGACATCAGCCAGGCAAGTCTTAAAGGAACACAGCAGAGAGTCTTCAGATATTTCATCAAGGCAAAGGCACAGAAGGAATGAACCAGGCAGTTTAAATTGCCAGAAGGGGCTGGCTGTAGGCTGGACTGACTAGCAGGAAATGATCACCAGGTGAGCCTCTGTGAAGCGATGAGTGCTGGCAATTAACTGACAGCTGAGCAACCTGAGCACTGAGAAGGTAGGGCTGAGAGCCCAGACCTGACAACTTGCAATAAACAGGAAATTAGGATACATTTCCCAAATGGTGCCACAGAGTGTCAGGACCTGGTGTCACTGTGGTTCCCAGAGCTGAAGGTTGCAGTTCTGGTATCCACCAGCAGGTGTCTCCCAGCAGCCTGCAGATCCCTGTAATCACTATTCACCTGATGCTGGCTGCTGGGAGGGTATTTAATCCCTCCTCTACTAGTCCCGCTTTCTTCAGTGTTTTGCCTAATAGATTCATTTTGCTGAGTTATCCTGAGTCTATTTCATGCCTGACATTGCTCCTGTTCTGCAAACTCTTGCATCATATAGTATCTCACAAACGTGAGCACATCCCTCACATTTTTTGTAAATATTTTATTATACCTTTTCATGTGACACCACTAAAGAAATGACACTTTGCTACAATGTAAAGTAGTGAGCGTACAGCTTGTATAACAGTGTAAATTTCCTGTCTTCTCAAAATAACTCAACGCGTGGCCATTGATGTCTAAACTGCTGGCAACAAAAGTGAGTACGCTCCTAAGTGAAAATGTCCAAATTAGGCCCAATTAGCCATTTTCCCTCCCCCGGTGTCATTTGACTTGGGAACAGTTGTGTTAAATTTGGTGTTATCGCTCTCACTCTCTCATACTGGTCATTGGAAATTCAACATGGCATCTCATGGCAAAGAACTATCTGTGGATCTGAAAAAAGAATTTTTCCTCTGCATAAAGATGGCCTAGGCTATAAGAAGATTGCCAAGGCCCTGAAACTGAGCTGCAGCATGGTGAAGACCATACAGCGGTTTAACAGGACAGGTTCCGCTCAGAACAGGCCTCACCAAGGTCGACAAAAGAAGTTGAGTGCACATGCTTAGCGTCATATCCAGGGGTTGTCTTTTGGGAAATAGATGTATGAGTGCTGCCAGAAATGCTGCAGAGGTTGAAGGGGTGGGGTCAGTGTCAGTGCTCAGACTATACGCTGCACACTGCATCAAATTGGTCTGCATGGTTGTCATCCCAGAAGGAAGCCTCTTCTAAAGATGATGTACAAGAAAGCCCGCAAACAGTTTGCTGTAGACAAGCAGACTAAGGACATGGATTACTGGAACTATGTTCTGTGGTCTGACAAGACCAAGATAAACTTACTTGGTTCAGATGGTGTCAAGCGTGTGTGGCGGCAACCAGGTGAGGAGTGCAAAAACAAGTGTGTCTTGCCTACAGTCAAGCATGGCCTGGGCATGCATGAGTGCTGCCGGCACTGGGGAGCTACAGTTCATTGAGGGAACCATGAATGTCAACATGTACTGTGACATACTGAAGCAGAGCATGATCCCCTCCCTTCGGAGACAGGACCGCAAGGCAGTATTCCAACATGATAACAAACCCAAACACACCTCCAAGTCAACCACTGCCTTACTAAAGAAGCTGAGGGTAAAGGTGATGGACTGGCCAAGCATGTCTACAGACCTAAACCCCATTGAGCATCTGTGGGGCATCCTCAAATGGAAGGTGGAGGTGTGCAAGATCTCTAACATCCACCCGCTCCGTGATGTTGTCCTGAAGGAGTGGAAGAGGACTTCAATGGCAACCTGTGAAGCTCTGGTGAACTCCATGCCCAAGAAGGTTAAGGCAGTGCTGGAAAATAATGGTGGCCACACAAAATATTGACACTTTGGGCCCAATTTGGACATTTTCACTTAGGGGTGCACTCACTTTTGTTACCAGTGGTTTAGACATTAATGGCTGTGTGTTGAGATATTTTGAGGGGACAGCAAATTTACACTGTTATACAAGCTGTACACTCACTACTTTACCTTGTAACAAAGTGCAATTTCTTTAGTGTAGTCACATGAGAAGATATGATAAAATATTTACAAAAATGTGAGGGGTGTACTCACTTTTGTGAGATACTGTACCTGCTGCTGGTGTTCCTGATCCCAGACCTGGTTCCCCCTTCCTGACTCGTCCTTGCACCTCCAGTTTGACCTGTTGATTCGGGCTTCCTCTTCGTCTGTATATATTGTATTATAGTTAGTTTGCTAGTTTGGTTTACTTCCTCTTTAATAATGAAATAAAACACATCCAGACACCAACAAACAGAATACACAGCAAATGTGAAGATATAAGTAAACTATAAACTATAAACCAAGTGACAAAAACCTAACTAGCAAACTAACCAAGAGACAGAAAACCCGATTACCCCGATTACCCTGCAATATAAAAGCATAATAGACTAGTATGCATCGCATATGTGACACTTACCTGCCATGGAAACCCACGATGTCCCCGCTCCAGGAAGCGCCCATCTTCGCCCCTCTTGCTTCCGGGAGCCGCGGACTCCGGCTCTGCGATTTGCCGAAGCTGCGTGATGTCATGCATGCGGGAGCTGCCAATCGTGGCACACTGTCAGTGAAGAAATGGCACGGAGGCCGTTTCTTCACTGCGCATGTACCCGATGACGTGGGCACAGATAGTACACTGCATATCTCCTGAACCATGCTGGTTTGGGAGATATGCAGGGAACCTACAGGTAAGCCTTATTATAGGCTTGCCTATAGGTTAAATTGGTTGTCAAGACTTGACAACCACTTTAATAAACTTACTTTATTATACACAGTTTGGTTTCAGTTTCCTAAGTGCAGCTACACAGACCTGGTCATCCCTGCTGCTGGATGCCTACTTTCAGTATCCCTTACACAAAGGTCCCTACCCTTTTCTACACTATCCAAAAAAGAAAAATGTTTATGCAGGAGCTGGGCCTTACCTCCGATTTTTATCAATGACCTGCTGAGGCTTCAGCAGAAAGGATGTGTAGTATTCTTAAATTAGGTATACTGAATAAAAAATAACACAAAATATGAGACTTTTGAAGAACAAACAGTAATTATAATATGAGGGCTGTATCTAAAGTAATGCAAAAGTGTGCCTAACAGTTTCATTAACTAACATAGGATGTTAAGATTTCACATATTGGTAGAGTAACTCTTCTTATAGTATTTTCTATAGTATTTCTTCTTCTTCGACTTTTTTGTTTGGAAGAAAATAATGGATTCCAAGCAGAAGCATGTGCTGTCACTGAGTTTTTGACATAGGGGTCTCCATGTTGTCCATCATCCACAGAAGGCTACAGAATATTTTTGTAATTTACACCATTCACAAGAGTCACCAATGATGAGACATTGTTCTTGTCGGTGGTGTCATCTTTATGAACATTATGTAGTCTTCTGTGAATGTTGGACAACCTGCATCCCTTCTTCATCACAAACTCAGTGACGGCACGTTGCTTCTGCTTGGAATCAATTGTTTGCCTGCAATGAAAATAGGAATAGTTACTCTACCAACATGTGAAATTTAAATGATCTATGCAATTTAAAGTAGTTGTAAACCTCAGTCATGAAATCTGAGCAAAGCACATATATATCTGTAGTCTTTGCGTATCTTTCTCTAAAGCTCGAAGTGTCGTTTCTCTCTTGTGCTTCATTCCTCTGTTATTAGCATGCGTCACTTCTGAGAAGTATTCCTGACACATGAGATAAAATTTGTGTCGGGGAGAGAGCTCAGTACGCAACTGGTCTATTCGCAACACAGTTCTTCAGCTGTGTGAAGGGGGTGTGTTCCTTCCCTCCAATCAGCTCCCACACACTGTACGCCTCTCCACCCCCTCTTCTGTGCTCCTGACAGATGAAGAAGGATTTTAGGGGTGTAGGGAAGAGAAGACTCAGATAAACAAGTAAAACTAGGAGGTTTGTTCCATCTCTGTGTATCACCTGAGGCTGTTTATTTCACTGGGTATATGAGAGGGTTTACAACCACCTTAATAAAAAGTTATGCCCACTTTTGCATTGCCCTCGTATTAGCCTACTGGCCCATCTAAGAGTTTTTTTCTTCATGCATACTAGTTTTCCTACTACATTGCCCCACAGCTATTTTCTGTACTCTTGTGCACCAACTATACAATCACACTGGGCCACTAAACTTTGATGATATCTCAGGTTTTGGCATAGCATCACTTGCTACATGATAAAGGAAAAAGAAGACGCAAACTATTCTGAAAGAGCATGTTTATGCCATGTGAATTAATAAAAGCAGTGTTAAACCCAAAACCTAAAATGTAATATATTACACCTTACCAATCATTAGATGTGGTGGCTGCAATTGTTTTCTCTTTTTAGGATTTTTCCCTCTGTTTTCACCTGGCGATCTGACCAGTAACACACCTCCTCTATTAGAGTGCCCCCACTCTGCATGAAGGAAAACAGGGGACAGATTTGAATAGCAGCATTGTTAATCTGGGGGTAGGGTGGTGTTAGATGTACTAGCTGATTTAAATACACTTACACAAAGTCAACTGCTTCTCCCCTATATGAGTTAATGGGAATGCAAAAGCAGCTTGAAGCAGGTTGCTGCAGCTTAGAATGCATGTCAAATGTGTTTGTCAGTAAAGTCTAAACAATCTCAAAAGTGTTTCAATTTGACCTGTGACCCGTGTGTCACCTAGAGCATTTGGCCCCCGGTCCAGATCCTATATCTGGCACCCTCCAACTTTAAAATGTAAAACCACCCCACTGTGCCGCCTGCATACTGCTGCATCCCTCAATATCTTTTTTGTCACTACTGTGTACCCCCTCTTCACAACTGCACCTCTGGACCCCTTTACATTGCACAATCCCCCCGCAGCTCTGGACCACTTTACATTATGCAGCCCCCCTGCAGCTCTGGGTGGTTTTAAATTACACAGCTCCCCCGCAGCTCTGGACCCCTGCACATCACACAGCCCCTTGGACCCCTTTATATTACACAGCACCTTGCACCTCTGGACTCCTGTACATTACACAGCACCCTGTACCTCTGGACCCCTTTACATTATACAATCCCCTGCACCTCTGGACCCCTTTACATTACACAACCCCCTGCACCTCTGGACCCCTTTACATTACACAACCCCCTGCACCTCTGGGCTCCTTTAGATTACACAACCCCCTGCACCTCTGGACTCCTTTACATTACACAGCCCCCTGCACCTCTGGACCGCTTTACATTACACATCCCCCTGCACCTCTGGGCCCCTTTACATTACACAGCCTCCACACGTCTGGACCCCTTTACATTACACAGACCCCACACCTCTGGACCCCGGCACATTACACAACCCCTCCCCCCCCCCCGAAGCCCTGGACCCCTTCAAGTTACACAGCCGCCCCACAGCTCTGGACCCTTGCAAGTTACACAGCCCCCCAAAGCTCTGGACCCCAGCATGTTATACAGCCCCCCACAGCTCTGGACCCCCTGCATGTTACACAGCCCCCCCCCCCACAGCTCTGGACCCTTGCATGTTACACAGCCCGCCCAAGCTCTGGACCCCTGCATGTTACATAGCCCCCCCATAGCTTTGGACCCCTGCATGTTACACAGCCCCCACAGCTTTGGACCCCTGCATGTTACACAGCCCCCCCACACACACAGGTCTGGACCCCTGCATGTTACACAGCCCCACCCCAGCTCTTCCCCTTCCTACCTTACTCATGCAGACATGCAGAGGAGGAGACACAGCAGTGCTGCACAGAGAGTGGGAATTGCTGGAGTTAATTTTTCATATTAACAAGCTAATGATTGGTTGCTAGGACCACCTAACAACCAATCACCTGCTGGTTAACATAGAAAGTTAACTCCAGTAGGTCCTGTCCTCTATTCAGCGCTTCCCTTCCATCTCTCTCTCTCCCCTGCTGTACAGGAGGAGAGAGAGTGTTTTCTTTCTCCTGCTCCGCTCTGTCAATCCGGCAGCTGGCTCTGGGTGTCACCCGGATAGTGGTATGGTCCACACACGGCCCGGACACCCCCGCACCCTGTCACAGCGTGCCTCCCTGGGCTCTCCCTGCCCTGTCACAGTGCCGCTGCATTGCCTGAGCCTGCCCCGCTGTCACCGCTTCATTTACGGTGGGGACGCCGACCTGACACCCCCCAGTGGGTGGCACCCGGGGCAGACCACCTCGCCCGCTCCCCAGTTGGTACGCCGCTGCCTATCACCTGGACAGAAAGTAAGGAGTAATCTCCCTACTGGGTCACAGACAGCAAAAAAAATCTCAGCATTGGTTCTAAGCTTTTTTAACTCGATTAGAAAATGTGCTTTTATTGCTTCTTGCCTATCTACACAAATGCAAAGCCTGTCAACACAGGCCCCAAGGGAAACCTGTACTGAGAAAAATACGCAGGCTTCTTGCTGATCTCCTTTTGAAGATGTTGTTTCTCCTCTCTAATTCACTGACCCAAAGAAGCATGTAGCTAGTAAAGTCAAGAAAGTCAAAATTCCTGATATAGACTTGTTCTGGGTCATGACTCAAAGAATTGAGGCTTTTTCATCAGCATTACAGTCAAACAACTAGCATATTCAGAGCAGAGTTTAGCAATGGCAGCCTAGATATTATTTCAGTGCAGACTTCCTTCACACAATTACAATTATTAGACCTATGGTACGCTTCACTTTTCAAACATTATCACATTTTTTATGGTTGCTTGCTTACTACAACCTAATTACTTTCTATAGCCTGAATTACAGCTTGAATAAATTGCAAACACAGCTGTACATTATACTGGTGGAATAATGTGTCATCGTTTGTTCATTCTTGCTGTCTGTCTCTTCTTTTCCTATCAGATTCTGCCGCAGAGGAAGAATGTACATCGACTCACTGATGATATTACTGTAATTCCAGAAGAGATTGTTTTGCATCACACCCACAGGTATTACTTTGCACTATTTAAATTGCTGTTTTAATCTTTATAATTGAAAAGATGTGGGATATATTTGAGAGAGTGGATGAGCATAAACAATGCTTTTGTAGTAATATTTCTAGAGTTGTTGGCATCAACTCCCCAGCAGCCATTTTTTTTTTGAAGGTACAGTGGAACCTTGAGGACAGATGGTGATGGAAAAATGTAAGCATGGAACACTCATAAAAGTGTATCTAAATCCAAACTTTGGAATTGATTTAATAAAACTAGAGAATGCAAAAGCTTGTACAGTTGTGCATGGTGGCCAATCAGCTTCTGACTTCAACTTGTTCATTTAACCTTTGAAAAAAAACTATAAGCTGATTGATTTCTATGTAGAGCTGCACTAGATTTTGCACTCTCCAGTTTTAGTAAATCACTCGCTTATTCTTTAGTTTTTGATAGCATGGTAAGAGTTTTTAGTTTTGAATAATGTGGCTTTTACTGTTGTCTGTTTCTCGTTTTGTCCCAGTGGCCATTGTCACTGGGAATAAAAGTGATGCAAGATACAAAATTGTGTTGTCACAAGAACAGTAATAGTTGGGAACTCTACCAATAGAAAATAAAAACTGTTTGAGAGAGGATTTCCCAAACTTTGGAGAAATTTTGTCTTCCTTTCTGTTCTGTCTACTGGACAGAAAATGAATGGGTTTTAACCATACAAGAAGAAAAAAATTCAGCGCAGATTGATATCAGGAAACAATAATATACAATACAAGGAAGATTCCAAACCTTGATAACATCTAAAAATAAAAAAAGTGCAGCTCTATGCATAACATGCTTATAACATTATAGCCAATAATAAATAGTCCAAAGAAAGGTGACCATTCTGCTCTGTAATGTAAGTGCAGGCAAGGTCATGCAACGTGTATACTAGTAGTGCAGAGGATCCCATCCACCATTGACACTTCACGCCTCTCACCTAACAGATCCGACCCGTATGGATCATTCAG
The DNA here is from genome assembly GCA_018402905.1 of Glandirana rugosa. Lineage (NCBI taxonomy): Eukaryota > Metazoa > Chordata > Amphibia > Anura > Ranidae > Glandirana > Glandirana rugosa. The sequence goes on along the minus strand of BLSH010466739.1, from coordinate 428,165 downwards.
CATCTAACACCCTCCAATCCTCCAGAGAGTGAGATAACTCCAGTATAAAGGTTCCATAGAGATCTCCCAAGCTTGTCACCCTTTAATCCTCCAGGAAGAGCTGACTTACATACAAAGCAAGGGACTCGAAGCCATGTGTATACAAAAAGAGTAGAAGATCTAATGCTCTCTGTTTAAAATTTATTAAAAATCAAAGGTAAGAAAACACACTTACATGGCTCAGCACGTATGGCTAAGTGCAAGCATACAGACATGTATATCTCTGAGCACAATCCTCTCAGATGGCCACAGATGATGTCACGTGTCACTCCTCCCCCTTATACACGTTACGTCCTGCCGGTGGGCATGGACTTCTTCAGCTAGTGCAAATTGTGTTGTCACCAGAACAGTAATATTTGGGAACTATTCCAATGGAAAAATGGAAAATGAAAACTGTTTGAGAGTGGATTTCCCAAACTTTGGAGAACGTTTGTCTTCCTTTCTGTTCTGTCTACTGGACAGGACATGAATGAGTTTTAACCATACCCTAATAATCTACCCAAATGAAAAAAATAAATAAAAAACAAACTTTAATGACTGGGTGGAGTTCTCTATAGAGAAAACAAACTCAATATTATATTGTTTGTGAGTTTAGAGTGTTTGACAGTAAGCAGAACTTGTGGGTGATGTTCAAACAGGTGACAGAAATGATGTGTGATAAGATGTGGTGGGGAAAAAAAAGGGAACAGTAGACAAAAGCAACAGTGCACCCTACCTCTATTTAGGACCAGTTCAAAAAGATTTTAGCTATCGTCAGGTTTCAAGCCATACTGAGTCCTACTAAATTGTTTGTTTAAAACCACAACCAACAGTACCTTTAGGATTTGTATTCAATACTCCCAAAGTTGAGCTTCAGGAAAGATATTGGAACCGTAATGTAGTACATAATGCTTTTTGAATTGCAATTAAAGAAAGAATATTGCTTGATTCCCCCATCAACACTGATAGCAAAAATAACTTGCCACAAATTTGTGGCGGTGTTGAATTGTAAGTCTGTTGACTTTCTGCATATTTCCACTGGCAAGTTGTTCACTTGCAGAGCACTTGAGGCACAAGTTCTAGTTTTCACTTTTTCCATTTGTAGCAAATTTGCATGCACAAGTCTCTAGCAAGAGCAAAGTTGCAGTGTTGAGTCTACAGCAAGGGCTCTGCAAATCTACAGCGTGAAAATTCAGCCACAGTGCCCCTTGTGGTGGGATGACTATTGCAAAACATAACTGAACCAGAATTTGCAGCAGACTTGCAGAATGTTTGCAAAGTTGATCTGGAGTCATGCAATGTGGACTTTGCGGCAATTATACAACAAACTTGTGAAGCCTGGCAAGTCTAGAAATAGATTAAGAAGTTGTTTTAAAACTTGCAGCACAATTGTTTGCTATCTGGGAGTGTTGATGGGGGAATCCCACCCATTGCGCTATTGTATTTTGATAGCTAGAAGGTTCCCAGCCATCAGAATACAATGATCATTGCTGGCGGATACTTGTCACCTTGTAATGCCTGCTGTACAACATGCCTGATGTGTTGCTGCATTTGACTGCGGTACAAGTTTCCTTTAATCCTTTGAAATGGATAAATGGTCTGCTTGATGAGAGTTCACATATTCCACAATAAAACACTGAATGGATTTTATGGGTTACTACACACAAATGGTGTTGGTAGCAAACCATATTACATAGGGCTGTATTCTATCTTTTTATTTTCTGATATGCTGGATGGATTATCTCCCATTGAAAATTTTAACACACATTCAAGTCATCTTCAAGGGCCAGACTAGTGTAAGGAAATTGTATTGTTGAATGGAGTGCGCCAGCTATGCATTTCATCTTAAATGTGAAAAAACAGTTCTACTATTGTCAGTGTTTTTGATATCTATCATAGGCAATACACTGCAATTATGCCAGGTTCTGTTACTGCCACAGCCTGTACTGATGAGCAAATGTGTCTTCATCTTAACACAGTCAGGCTTAGTCTGGTATCTGTTTAACCACTTCAGCACTGGAAGGATTTCCCACGTTAGGACCAGAACACTTTTTGTGATTTGGCACTGCGTCCCTTTAACTGACAATTGCGTGGTCGTGCGACGCTGTACCCAAACAGAATTTGTGTCCTCTTTTTCCCACAAATAGAGTTTTCTTTTAGTGGTATGTGATCATCTCTGTGTCATTTCTGATCACCACTATAAACAAAAAAAAAACAACAATTTTGCAAAAAAAAAAAAAAAAACACCAGTGGTTCCCTGTTCTTCCTCTCTGCCAGGCAATCGCAGCTTGCCAGCGGAGATTGAGTCCGCCCGGCCACACGCCTGCAGAGTGTGGCAGGAGTGCACGCGCGAGCTGCCGTTAATAGACGGCAATACGTGGGATGCTGCCACTCTGCAGCAGTAACAGTACACGAGCGGTCGGGAACCGGTTAAAGTGTAATAACCAACTGCAGATACCCATCTCTGCTGACATCAGGTCTGTGTTATACAAACTTATGGTCTGGTGGGGGATCCCTCCACAACTTACATATAATTGCAAACTCAAGAACAAATGGATGTGGGCTCAACTCCTCCTCTGCTTAGTCCATATAACCTATCTCAAAAAGGAAAAACATAATTTAGTCAATAGTGACAGCTCCCAATTGAAAAAATATCAACATTTTTATTCTTAGTGCATGAATTCATACACAGACAAGTGGACAGATACAACTATGTACAACCAGCTGACCAGACTCCATTTCAAAAATCAAAACATTATATGTAGCAAAGTGTATATGTCTTATATACCAATGCAGGGCTACCACAATGATGACTCCAGTGACTAGATAAACATGGATTTTCAGACAGCTGATGTGGTTCAACTGCAATAAGTGCAGATCTGGATACTAAAACCAGTGTTTGGAATTGATTTTCACACACATCACACACATCACCGTCATACTGGACTGAGAGACAGGTTAGCAATACCCTTCCCAGTCACCACATGATATATATATATATATATATATATATATATATATATATATATATAAATTTTTTCACTGGAATCATCTGATACCATAAAAGTATATGATTGGCTTCTTGCCTGAGAAGTTACTTTCTTTGTTGAGGCTAATTGAGTGGGGCACTGTATGGGGATTGGGTGGACCATTTATATTTCTACCTTTCCCCCTTTTCATCTAGCAGTGGTCCCACGGGGATACAGATGAACAGCGGGTAGCATGTGTTGAATTTTTGGATGCCTTTAGACTGATAAAGTTTTGGACGCAACTGTCTTCTTTCATGACATTGCTAATCATATGACCACTTACCCCTGAGGAAGAACTTTTTTTTGAAATGCGTTGGGTCCCCTCTGTTTCCCTTGAAACAGAGAGTGGTGGTTGTATCAATATCACTGTTTCTGTATTTTAAATGTACGTCGCAACCATTATCCATCTCATGTATGTACATATATGTATTTTTCTGTTTATGTGAAGCCCAATGTTTGGGCAATTTAAATCCTTAATAAAAATTGTATATTTTTTATGACAATATTGGTCTGCTCTTATGGAGTTGGTCTTCCCTTCAAAGTCCCAAGTGGGGTTTTGTTTCTAATCTATACACCAATGCATGTAAGTAACCACCAGACAGTTATCTTATGTAAGAATTGGAGAGTTAATTGCTAGACTTGAATCATACAGTACATACTCACGGTGCCCAACTACATCTATTACTGTGGGACTTTCTACTCACTATACACCTTATCGATTCAAGGTCAGATATTTTGGCGAACAAGTCATCTGCATATAGGGCTCCAGACTGACCTTGTATTACACGCAGGGCTGCACCTTATGGTTCTGGATATACAATCTCTATTATTGCAATTTTAATGACTTGCCCCCATGATTATTTCCCTTGATTAGGTGTGTGAGTATGAATGGATGCATGACTGCAGTAGCTGCCTGGCTTGTGATTACATTGTTGTAATTTTAACCTTTTACAATGGTGGAGGTTTTTTATATATATATTTTTTGAAATTTTGTTTAATAAAGTTGTTGAAACTTTTTATGCCAGTTGATTCCTAACTGGAGACAATCTTGTGGATCTCTAATCTTCTTATTTATGTGCTGTTGTAGTCTAGAGGATCACGCCCCAGGAATCACCCTATGGGTTGATGGTGAATATAGTTGTCAAGGGGTGTTCTACGTACTGGTTACTCCTAATTCACCCATAGTCAAGGCAATGCTGCGGTGGAATTTTTATCTTTGTTCACTCCTAAACCTTGTGGACAGCCTTCCCAGAAGAGCTGAAGCTGTTATAGCTGCAAAGGGTTGGGCCAACTCAATATTGAACCATACGGATTAAGACTGGGATGCCATTAAAGTGGTAGTAAACCCATCCATTTAACAGTTTTAAAACCAGTTACATTTCCGGCATTTGCTGGAAATGTAACACTCCCATTGGTTGTGCTCTAAACCAAACTGTCAAACCATTCAATGGCTGGTGCAGTTGTAGATTAAACAAAGGCCAAGATTGCAACTTCCTTGGCTGAAAAGGATAGGAGGGTTTACAACCACTTTAAAGTTCATGTGCGTGTAAAGGCAGGTGTCACAATACTTTTGACAATATAGTGTAGGTTATGAGGACTAAGCAGAGGTGGGGTTGAGCCCACATCCATTTTTTCTTGGGTTTGCAATTGCATGCACAGATCAGTGTACATTGTAAAGGAGACTGTGAACAGGCTGGTGAGTTCATTTTATTGCAGAAGAGAAATAGTTATGTCTCTCCTGTGATAAATAGCCTGCCTGCTCATAGTTTGTTGTTTTAAAACTTTAGTTCTGCTTTAAGATTCTTCATTAGTTTAAAGGTAATTTGTTAATGTTTAAAGCCCAACTGAATTTTTATTTAAATCAGCTACATTAAAACAAATGATGCTTAAAGTGAACCTGTACCAATATCATACACAATAATGTGTTTACATATTCTGAACAAGCAGTAACAGCCTTCAATCACCTCTGTGTCTATAAGCATTGTTGAGAAACTCAAGGTTTACAACACAGGCATTAACATGTCAGCCTGCTGTCCCTCTAATGTAGTCATACAGCAGGTGCTTCTAAGCTTGTGGAAACACTGTTTCCACACAGAGAGTAAGGGTCCCTTCCTACAGTACACTGGCAAAGGACAGGCTGAGACTGTGACTACTTTTAAGGGCTTGTTCTCACCATTTGCATTGGGCTGTGCTGCGCAACGTGCTGACATTTCACTTGTTACATTTAAATAAAGTTCTAATAAATGAACGGGAAGCCAGAACTTTTCCTCTCAGCGCAAACCAGCAGCCATGCATTCAGCCGTGAACAAGCTCTTAAGCAAACAAGCTGTAGGACTTTCCACAGCTTTTGTTATGATGCACCTTATTTAATGGTTTTAACTGAAAGTTAAATTGGACTTCAAAGTCAAACTCCGGTTTTCTTGGTAAAAAGCAATTCCTTCTAGTAAAGGTATGTGTACAATGCGTGGATTCTAAAAACATACACTATATTACCAAAAGTATTGGAACCCCTGCCTTTACACACACATGAACTTTAATGGCATCCCAGTCTCCCTAATCGGTAGGGTTCAATATTGAGTTGACCAACCCATAACAGCTTCAACTCTTTTAGGAAGGCTGCCCACAAGACTTAGGAGAGTGTCTATGGGAATGTTTGATCATTCTGCCAGAAGCGCATTTGTGAGGTCAGGCACTGATGTTGGATGAGAATGCCTGGCTCGCAGTCTCCGTTCTAATACATCCCAATGGTGTTCTATGGGGTTGAGGTCAGGACTCTGTGCAGGCTAGTCAAGTTCCTCCACCCCAAACTCGCTCATCCATGTCTTTATGGACCTTGCTTTGTGCACTGGTCCAAATCATTTGGTGGAGGAGGATTATGGTGTGGGGTTGTTTTTCAGGGGTTGGGCTTGGCCCCTTAGTTCCATTGAAAGGATTTCTTAAGGCGTCAGCATACCAAGACATTTTGGACAATTTCATGCTCCCAAATTTGTGGGAACAGTTTGGGGATGGCCCCTTCCTGTTCCAACATGACTGCGCACCAGTGCACAAAGCAAGGTCCATAAAGATATGAATGAGCGAGTTTGGGGTGGAGGAACTTGACTGGCCTGCACAGAGTCCTGATCTCCACCCGATAGAACTACTTTGGGACGAATTAAAGCGGAGACTGCGAGCCAGGCCTTCTCATCCCTATCAGTGCCAGACCTCACAAATGCGCTTCTGAAAGAATGGGCAAACATTCCCATAGACACTCCTAAACCTTGTGGACAGCTTTCCCAGAAGAGTTGAAGCTGTTATAGCTGCAAAGGGTGGGCCAACTCAATATTCAACCCTACGGACTAAGACTGGGATGCCAGTAAAGTTCATGTGCGTGTAAAGGCAGGCGTCCCAATACTTTTGACAATATAGTGTATTTGTAGATTCCTACGTTTCCTGCTCTGAAGAAATTGATGTTTGTTTCACCATGTCCTCTCAGAGTAATTTCTAAATGGGAGGGTTGTAATCACTTGTTACAACATCAGTGATTTAATGAGAAAAACTGCTTTTGCATCCCCTTAGAATTGGGCCAATCACTAAAGTAGGAAATACAGATTTCGGGGGGGGGGGGGTGGGTTGTATACTAGCAATATGCTAATCACCTTCACATTGCCATAAATTTTTTTTTTTTAGGCAGCCTTAAAAAATACAGTATCTGCAGATTAAAAATTAAAGGTCATGTTTAATATTGATAAATCACAAACTGGCTTGTGAAGCAATTATATATTTCATTGCAATATTTTTCAGCAAAAGTGTTTTTTCTTTTTTTCTTTATGTACATACTCCTTCAGTCTGCAAATCTTTTATCACACTATAGGCACAAGGACATTTTGGTGTTGCTTTGGCCCACTCAATGCCAAATATAATAAAGCTCAAAATTAGAGTGGCAATGCTTTTAGCTACACACCATACTTGTCAGCCCAGACAAATAGCATCATTTCTGTTCCCTGTTCGTAGACTGTAGCATGCAACGACATCTGGCCCATGTCCCGTGCAGCCTACTTCTTCAATGTCATTAGTAATGGATATAAATATCTTCTAAAAAATTTGTTGTCTACGAGTATCATAGCTGCTGTCTAACACATTTTCTGAGTAAAAGGCACTGACCTGACGTTTACCAAAAACGAGTTAAACTTACTGTGTTGCCCCCCAGTTACAGATTGCTGCAGGGAGAAAAGGACTGAATGCCTGAAGGAAAAGGAAATACAGGGGTTGATTTACTGAAGCTGGAGAGTGCAAAATCGAGTGCAGCTGTGCATGCTAGCCAATCAGCTTCTAACCTCAGCCTGTTCAATCAAGCTTGAACAATAAGGGTCCTTTCACACACACAGACCGTTCATCAGTTCATCAGTTCATCAGTTCATCCGTTTTTCATCCGTTTTTTCATCCGTTTTTTTTCATCCGTTTTTTCATCTGTGGTCATCAGTTTTTCATCAGTTTTTTTTTACATCCACTACCAATGCAAAAACGGATGAAAAACTGACCGTTCGTCAGTTTACATCCGTTTTTCGTCCGATCCGTTTTTTTGACGGATGAAAAATAGGACTTTCATCCGTTCAAAAAAACGGATGCTGACGGAAGCTGATGAAAAGTGATGAAAATAGCTGATCATCAGTTGTCATCAGTTTTTCCATAGAGTTGCATTAATGTCCGTTTTTCATCCGTCAACGGATGGATGAAAAATGGACAAACGGTCCGTGTGTGTGAAAGGGGCCTTAAACCTTGAAGCTGATTGGTTTCTGTGTGGAACTGCACCAACTTTTGCACTTTCAAGCTTTAGTAAAGCAACCCCACAGTATCTCACAAAAGTGAGTACACCCTCACATTTTTGTTAATATGTTATTATATCTTACAATGTCTCAGGTGTGAATGGGGAGCAGATATGTTAAATTTTGGTGTTATTGCTCCCACTCTCTCATACTGGTCACTGGAAGTTCAGCATGGCACCTCATGGCAAAGAACTCTCTGAGGATCTGAAAAAAAGAATTGTTGCTCTACAAAAAGATGGCCTAGGCTATAAAATGATTGCCAAGACCCTGAAACTGAGCTGCAGCGCGTGGCCAAAACCATACAGTGGTTTAACAACAGAGGTTCCAATCAGAACAGGCTTCGCCGTGGTCGACCAAAGAAGTTGAGTGCATGTGCTCAGCGTCATATCCAGAGGTTGTCTTTGGGAAATAGACATATGACTGCTGCCAGCATTGCTGCAGAGGTAGAAGGGGAGGGGGGGTCAGCCTGTCAGTGCTCAGACCATACACCGCACACTGCATCAAATTAGTCTGCATGGCTGTTGTCCCAGAAGGAAGCCTCTTCTAAAGATGATGCACAAGAAAGCCCACAGTTTGCTGAAGACAAGCAGACTAAGGACATGGATTACTGGAACCATGTGCTGTGGTCTGATGAGACCAAGATAAACTTATTTGGTTAATATGGTGTCTGGTAGCAATTCTTAAAGAATTCTGAAGGTGCTCATCAGATATTTTGGATTTAAGATTGTACTTTGCCTGTGTGCTTTATCCTTGAAAATAGTTACTCACAAATATACGAGCTACTGAAAACTGATGACATGAATAAGGCGTGATTGTGTGTGGGATATATTTCTTCAGGAATATAAAAGTCCAGTAAAAAGACACAGTCAGATTTTTCCTCATCCACGAGTTCGCATTTTTACAAAGATCCTAAACAAGACAACATTTTTAAGTAAGTTTACGATTTTGTGTTGGTCCCACATTCATAGCCGTCTCAAGTGGCATGCGGGCTGTGGGTCACAGGTTGGACACTTCTCATTTACATCTTGGTCAGAACGAACTGCACTCCTGTGATCCATAGGAGAAGTATGGACAAAAAAGCTTTGGCCATACTTCTTTAAACATTCTGTGATTTTCTATTGTTCATTAGTGTTATAGTAACAAACACCATCTTTCACATCACCCCACTTTGATTACTTGACTGAGGCCTACAATGCAAAATTCTAAAATGTCTTAAATACCGTTTTCTCAAATAATTTTAGTCTTTCTGTATAATTGCAGTTTTGTTGGATTAAAGAAACAATACAAGCTTGTAATTTTTCATGTACAGGGGTTGGACAAAAATATGGAAACACTGCATAATTTCCAGGTGTGAAAGTGATGACATGTTTTGCGTTGAAAATGTATGTGATGTAACATTCTTTTGCTTCTGCTGTGTGATGAGACCCCTAGCTAGCAGGTGGGAATCCTCACTTTTGTCATTCACTTTGTGCACTGCTAGTAATACAGAGTCATGTTAGAGCCTACTAAGTAGGGCTGTACGATTGATCGTTAAAAGATTGCGCTCGCGATCTTGATTCAACCCCCCTCGCAATCTCAACCCAACATTTCCTCCATTCTATGTGAAAGAGCAGAGCTGCTTAGAGCTGTCAAAAAAAAAACAGCCAGTCTGCCAAGTTTTAAAACATTCTAGTCTGCCAAGTTTCAAAACATTCCAGGCAGTCTGCCAAGTTTCAAAACATTCTAGGCAGTCTGCCAAGTTTCAAAATATTCCAGGCAGACTGCCAAGTTTCATAAATGATTGTTGCAACATTTTATGTCACACAGTATTTGCGCAGCGGTCTTTCAAACGCAATTTTTTGGTAAAAATTCCACTTTCATAAATAAAAAAAACCCAAAATGGTGAAGTTAGCCCAATTTTTTGTACAATATGAAAGATGATGTTACGCCGCGAGAATCGTGATCTTTATTTTAATCAAAAAAATTGTGATTCTCATTTTGGCCAGAATCGTGCAGCTCTACTAATGAGGGCAACTTGTTGGTGTCCCCTTAGCTAGTGCCTCTGTGACTGAAGTTGACAATTTATTTGTGGTGCCACGTGGTACAGTATCAAAGGTTATGACGGCATATACAGTTTCTGAGAAAACATTGTCTGATATGCATATGCGCGGTCAACGTGGTTAACTGACCGAAAGAGACAAAAGGACGTTGCGCAGGATTGTGACCCTGATTTATGCATAAAAAGTGGTGTTAGATTCCATCATTCACTATCCAAGACTTATATTTGTCAATTCCCAGGAGAATTCAGACCGTCTTGGATGCCAATGGTGGTCCAATACCATATTAGGTAACGATTTCATTCTTTTACCATACTTGTTTCCATAATTTTGTCCAACCCCGGTATGTATGTATTTATTTCAACTATAGAACTAGAATGTTAAAATCCTGCTATTTTCTTGTCTATAAGTAGCAAAGGTTTGGCAACGCGTTTGTCATCACTATTGTTCTGATGTGCTCCAAAACAACACTTGTATTGTGATCTGTAAAAAGCTCTTTCTTGAGCTTACAATGAGAGATTTGATTCACTGAAGATTTTCTTGTATGTCTCTCAAATTAAATTGGTTTGTACATAATCCTATATTCTGGCTCATTTGAAAGTTTATAGCATGCTACCATTGTTTCTCAGTATAATACAATGATAAAATTAATCCTTAAAGCACAGAAAGAAAAATAAAAAGGGGATTTTTGGAAAAATAAATGTATTTTGATCTTCTAGACAAATTTAATATAGTTTAATCTACTATTTTGCAAGCTATGATTTTATTGTTTAGGGTCTTTTATTTTTTCATGTTTTATTTTGACTATCAAAGAATAAGTGATAGTTGGCGATAAAGTGGATTATGGTTTGCTGCTTTTAGTAGCTTTTTTCTATATTAAAATATATTTTATTTAGTCAATCTGCAGCATGCAGACAGATGCATTACGTTGTTGTAATGAATGTGTCTGTAGGATACTACAATAGAGCACTAATTATGTGTAGAGCAATCTAAGGTTTATTTCCCACTTGCATTTTAATGCCACTGTTTCTTTTAGCGTTGCTCTTTCAGTGTAACTTTCTATTCTGTCAAGTGTCCATTATGTGCCAATCAGTTCAGCGCAATTTAAAATATTGAGAAAAAGGTTATTATGTTCCTTTGGATGGCTACACGTAATTTTCTTCAGCTTAAAGTGGAACTTTACTCTCTCAGTCAACATTGACTATTTTGAATCCTTATGCCCTTAGCATTAGTAAATAGATAGGAAAGTATTTCATATTTACTTGTTTTAACCACTTCAGCCCCGGAAGGATTTCCCCCTTTAGGACCAGAGCACTTTTTGTGATTCGGCACTGCGTCGCTTTAACTGACAGCTGCGCGGTTGTGCGACATTGTACCCAAATGAAATTGACGTCCTTTTTTTCCCACAAATAGAGCTTTCTTTTGGTGGTATTTGACCACCTCTGCATCACTTCTGATCACCGCTATAAACAAAGAGCGACAATTTTACAAAAAAAAAATATTTCTTACTTTTTGCTAAAATGCATATCCAAAAAAAAATATATAAAAAAAACAAATGTTTTCATCGGTTTTGCCCGATTTATATTCTTCCTCAGATTTTTGGTAAAAAAAAATTGCAATCTGCATTTTTTTGACTGATTTGCGCAAAAGTTGCCATGTTTACAAACCATGAGAATTAATTTCTGGCGTTTTTACATTTTTATTTTTTACTAGTAATGGCGGCGATCTGCGATTTTTATCGGGACTTTGATATTGGGGTGGACATGTCGGACATTTTTGACATTTTTTTGGGGACCAATGACATTTATACAGCGATCAGAAATTTAAATATCCATGGATTACTGTGTTAATGTCATTGGCAGTGAAGGGGTTAACATGGGGGGATCTAGGGGTTAACTGGGTGTGTCCTAACTGTGAGGGGGCTGGGCTGCCAGGGGCACCAGAGATCTAACTGATCCCGAGTACAGGGATCAGTAGATCTTTGACATGCCGCCTGACGGACTGGGGAACCGCCGTGTTTACATCGGCGGTTCCCCGTTTTTCTGCTCTGTCAAGCAATCGCAGCTCGCCAGCGGAGATCGAGTCCGCCCAGCTGTACCTCCAGTAATGTCGTGTACCTCATCCAATGCAAAAGATGTAGCAAAGGTTCTTATGTTGGTGAAAGAGGACAGAAATGTTTTTGGATGTTTTAGATCAATTGGGAAAAAAAAATAAAAAAAGCTGGCCCTTTTTAACCGCTACAGGTCCGCGCTATTGACAAAAGACGTCAACAGCGCGGACCTGAAAATCCGGGGGGACGTCCATGGACGTCCGCCCCTTTACACGCCCCCTGCGCGCTCTGGGCGGCGGCGGCGGCGCGCGCGCGCCGCCGCCGCACGCTGCGGGGGCGTGCCCGCGGGTCGGGCGGACTCGATGTCCGCTCCTGACCCGCGAACGCCGTACAGAGCAGTAGAACGGGGAACCGCCGATGTAAACACGGCGGTTCCCCGTTCTGTGACAGGGGACAAACAGATCTACTGATCCCTGTCACTGGGATCAGTTAGATCTGTTATGTCCCGACCAGCCCATCCCCCCCACAGTTAGAACACACCCAGGGAACATTGTTAACCCCTTCACTGCCCCCTGCTGGTTAACCCCTTCACTGCCAATGACATTTATACAGTAATCAGTGGACATTTAAATTTCTGATCGCTGAATAAATGTATTTTTTTTTTAATAAATAACCCAAACCGGCTAAATATAAGAAGATGTATAAAAACCATTTTTTTTAGCGTTAGCCGCAAATAACTAACCAAACGCGTTTTCAATAGCGCAGATGTTTGATACCCTTAACTAAATACCGCAAAAATAATAATAAAAAAAAAAATGATCATTACCGCCGCTAGACGCTAAAAATAGCCCTGAAACTATAGGCCCGCCTGTACAGCCAGTAAAAACTGTGAAAAAACCCTGGTTACTGTAAATAAGTCGCTAGTCTTTAAATTTACAGGTGACTAATGACATATTTACAGTAACCGTCACTTCCCCAATTGGTCGTCCCCCGTCACTTCCCCAATTGTTACAAGGGACCCACACAAGATTGACACCCCCCCTACCCGACCAGCCCTGTATTGTCTAGATTGACTAGGGTCACTGTCCCTAGTCATCTAGACAAACAGGGGACAGTGTCTTGCCCCTTGGCGGCACAAATGTAGCCGCCAAGGGGCAAGATGACGAGACATGCCGCAAGCGCCCAGTCCTCGCCTGTAGCTCAGGCGGGCTGGGCGCCCGTGCGGGGGCGTCGCACGCCGCCGCCG
>BLSH010466739.1:403873-414974 GCA_018402905.1 Glandirana rugosa | reverse complement strand
CCCCAAAGAGGGGAAGAAGTTGCAGGTTCGTCTCCTTTTCCTTTTTTTCCTTTTTGTTTGTGTGTGTTTAGTCACAGTCACACTATTATGTCTCCCTCTCGATATTTGACCCCCCCTCTGTCAGTGTCTCCCCCAGTATGTTGAAATCTCAATCCGAAGTACGTGTGTCCTGAAATTTTTTGCAGGTTTTTTGGCAGTCATCGAATAGACACTAAAAAAAGTCGAAAATGGTCGCAATATAATGGACGCAAAAAAGTGTAAATTGGTGAAGGAATGACCCGTGAATTTGGGGGGAGGACGGGTCTGGTTAAAAGTCCAAAGTCGCGACAGCGTAAAACTTACTGTTAACGTCGCACGACCGCGCAATTGTCATTCAAAATGCGACAGCGCTGAAACCTGAAAATTGGTCTGGGCAGGAGGGGGGTTTAAGTGCCCAGTAAGGAAGTGGTTAAATGTGAAAAAACGCAGGTAATATAACGCTGGTAAAAGCTGAAAAAAATCACAGATAAGCTACTGACGGTTTTTTGGACGTTTTTTAAAGTCCTGTGTGCATGAAGCCTAACTCTAAAGTTGTATGACCCCCTCTGTGACTGTCTCCCCCCCAGTTTATAGCTCTCCCTCTGTATTATCACACTGACACTGATTTGTGTGTGTTTGTTTTTCCTTTTTTTCCTTTTCCTCTGCTTGGACGTTGAAGAAGGGGAGAAACCCCGAAAGCTTGTCCTGAAAAATTGTATGTTAGTGCAAATGAAAAAAGTATCACAGACAGTACTCAATTTTCTCTGTGCAAAACCAAAATTACATAAACCATGTGACTCAGATGAGGGTGGCGCATCTATATTTCATAGCTTACACAGCCACACCAATAATTTAACTGATGCATATATAAAGCAATATTAAAACATGATGAATCCAGGTGAAATCAATATGAAATAAACTTAGTAAAATATTAGTTCCTTGAACTGTATCAATGGTGTATCCCTTCACCATATAATGTTTATACATTGAACATTAGATTGTAGATTTTAGGCTTGGTTCACACTAGTGCGATGCAGGAACCCTGCAAATCCACTGCAGATTCCCGCATCGCATCTGACTCGCATGGCAGTTCACGTTGCCATATGCGAAATGCTGGGAGTGTTAATACAAAGTTAACGACACCCCCATTTCAGCTCGCATATCGCAGTGCGAACTGACAGTTCGGTCATGAATCGGATCACATGGGTGTGAACAACCATACAATCCGATGCTGGTGCTGACACAAGGGTCCAGTGCGGGTTTAGTCCGAATGTGATGCAATTTCAGCCATACTATCTGTATGGCTGAAATCGCATCGCACAGACATCACATGTGACTTGCAGTGCGGTTGCAAATCACATGCAGTATCGCACAGAGCGCCGGTGTGAACCAGCACTTAAGGTCTGAATACCTTTACTAATCAGTGTTATAGACAAGTGGTGGTTGACTCTGGTGCTCAACCCTGAACCACACTAATTACCTGACCCGTGTGGCTGAGTAGAGCAGTGTAAAAACTATACTGTTAGGGTCCTTGCAGACCAGACTTGAGACGCTCTCATTTAAACACATAATGGTCTCTTTGGCTTATAGCACTGGATTGCTGCCAAATTATTCTGGAACTAGTCGCATATACAGTATCTCACAAAAGTGAGTACACCCCTCACATTTTTGTAAATATTTTATTATACTTTTCATGTGACAACACTGAAGAAATGACACTTTGCTACAATGTAAAGTAGTGAGTGTACAGCTTGTATAACAGTGTAAATTTGCTGTCCCCTCAAAATAACTCAACATACAACCATTAATGTCTAAACCACTGGCAACAAAAGTGAGTACACCCCTAAGTGAAAATGTCCACATTGGACCCAATGTGTCAATATTTTGTGTGGCCACCATTATTTTTCAGCACTGCCTTAACCCTCTTGGGCATGGAGTTCACCAGAGCTTCACAGGTTGCCACTGGAGTCCTCTTCCACTCCTCTGTGACGCCATCACGGAGCTGGTGGATGTTAGAGGTCTTGCGCTTCTCCGCCTTCCGTTTGAGTATGCCCCACAGATGCTCAATAGGGTTTAGGTCTGGAGACATGCTCGGCCAGTCCATCACCTTTACCCTTAGCTTCTTTAGCAAGGCAGTGGACGTCTTGGAGATGTGTTTGGGGTTGTTATCATGTTGGAATACTGCCCTGCGGCCCAGTCTCCGAAGGGAGGGGATCATGCTCTGCTTCAGTATGTCACAATACATGTTGGCATTCATGGTTCCGTCAATGAACTGTACCTCCGTAGTGACGGCAACACTCATGCAGCCCCAGGCCATGACATTTCCACCACCATGCTTGACTGTAGGCAAGACACACTTGCCTTTTTACTCCTCACCTGGTTGCCGCCACACACGCTTAACACCATCTGAACCAAATAAGTTTATCTTGGTCTCATCAGACCACAGGACATGCTTCCAGTAATCCATTACCTTAGTCTGCTTGTCTTCAACAAACTGTTTGTGGGCTTTCTTGTGCATCATCTTTAGAAGAGGATTCATTCTGGGACAACAGCCATGCAGACCAATTTGATGCAGTGTGTGTCGTATGGTCTGAGCACTGACAGGCTGACTCCCCACCCCTTCAACCTCTGCAGCAATGCTGGCAGCATTCATACGTCTATTTCCCAAAGACAGCCTCTGGATATGACGCTGAGAATGTGCACTCAACTTCTTTGGTCAACCTTGGCGAGGGCTGTTCTGAGTGGAACCTGTCCTGTTAAACAGCTGCATGGTCTTGGCCACCGTGCTGCAGATCAGTTTCAGGGTCTTGGCAATCTTCTTATAGCCTAGGCCATCTTTATGTAGAGCAACAACTCTTTTTTCAGATCCTCAGAGAGTTCTTTGCCATGAAGTGCCATGTTGAACTTCCAGTGACCAGTATGAGAGAGTGAGAGTGATAACACCAAATTTAACACACCTGCTCCCCATTCACACCTGAGATCTTGGAACACTAATGAGTCACCATGAGTTATTTTGAAGGAACAGCACATTTACACTGTTATACAAGCTGTATACTCACTACTTTACATTGTAGTAAAGTGTAATTTCTTCAGTGTTGTCACATGAAAAGATATAATAAAATATTTACAAAAATGTGAGGGATGTACTCACTTTTGTGAGATACTGTAAGAGCTGTCAGACAGCGGGGGATGTCACAACGGAGGAAGACAGCATCAGGAGAAGAGCGGTGGCAAGAAAGAAGACATCGACGGCGATGAAGAAGACAGTGGAAGGAGAAGGTGGCGAGAGAGACAGTGGGAGGAGAAGATGGCAACAACAGAAGACGGCGACAGAAGATGGCATTGAGGAAGAACAGAGAACTGGGAGAAGATGGCGGCAAGAGAGGAGAAACCGGGAAGAAGACACATACGAGCTATTTTACAATAAAGGACTTGCCAAAAACTGGCTCTTGTTTTTTTTTACATTTCACAGCTTTTTTGGTGAATGGGTAGGGGTACGATGTACCCCATAATCATTCAAACTCAGACTAGAGTGGACGTACTAGTGTCTTTACTTAACCGTACCACCTTTTTATCTATGTGATTATGTTAGGTTTCCATATATCTTTGCACACCTACAATCTTGTGTATTGCATCTGGTATACACAAATGTATACACATATTTATTTTCATGGTTTAATGGTGGCTGGGGGCGCATAACAAGCTTCATTATTACTTGATATTAGATATATGATTGATATGTGTTGAGGTTTCAGCATGTTTTTATAATGTGGTCTGTCTTCATAAATTTGTCTGTACAATTGTCTGATTTTAGGTTTTTCATTTAAAGTGATATTTTATCTACATTCTATGTTCCCTAGTGTATGTGAAGGTTCTTATTTATCCAGATCATGGGATGGCTAGTAGTTAGCCACCTATAGCAAGACTTGTTCTGTAACGTTGAAGACATTTTGTAGTTTCTTCAAGCTACTTTTGCAGTTCAAATGGGTGTCAGGAAGATATCCTTCATCCAATCACCATGAAATGTGTAGATGTTAATTGTCCAAGAACAGGATTGCAATTAAGAAAATTGTGGAACCCCTCCTGTCCTAGTTACAAACTCCTGTCCTTGGTGTCAGGAAGTCTGCATAGGCATCTATATCCCAATATATATGGCTAAAGGTGTGAATGGTTGTCAATCGCTGGGGTGTAGATGTAAAAATGGCATCATACTGTATGTGGAAGACAGATTTTTGAAGGCACCCATCCCTGTTCAGTCAGTTTTCTAAGCTCAAGGACCTGAGGGACAATACAAGGTCCTGAGAAAACTCAAGCTCAAACACAGTCCAATGAGTAGGCACAGTCATCCGCAGATTTATAAGCTCTCAAAAGTTGTATCAGGCCAGGTATATAAATTACAAAAATGGCTGCAGAGAATTACATTACAATATTTTGGCTGGTAAAACAGCTCATGTGTTGTAAGCTTGTATCTGTTGGGACTCTTTCTTATGAATGTAAGGGTCCATTCAGACAGCTGTTCCTGGCAGTGTAAAATTGTTCAGAAGTTGCATTTTCTGCCTTGTGTTTACACCATACACATGTAAACATTAGCACAAACGCTACATATGTATAGCATGCTGATGTAGACCTGTCCTGCCTTGTTGCTAGGACATAAAAACGCACACGTGTGGCCTAGTGCATTATCCTCTATAAAATGTAATAATTAAAAACAGTAGGTAACATACTCATACATGCATATCAAATACTGATCACAGTCCACCTCGGTTGGGCGATAGTACTACTCCATGGCCACCTTTTGGGGTGAGCCACACCCTTGGGGCTGACCTAATCAATCCAGTCCACATAAGCAGGTACTTCTTGAAACGCGTCAGCTGTAACCATATCGAAACAGCCTTATGAAGCATGTGAGTATGTTAACTATTGTTTTTAATTAATACATTTTATAGTGGATTAGGCCACTCGCCCCATGTGTGTGTTTTTATGTTCTAGTATTTCGGACCCCCCAGTCTGTGGGAAGCAGTGAGGCAGGCATCCTCCTAAAGACAACACAGTGAACATTTAACCCCACACCCAGGCCCATCGCACAGTGCAGGAGAATATATACCCTTTGCCACTCTTGTTGCTAGGAAGTTAGGCAGACACTACTGTGACAGAGGTGAGAGAGCACATGCAAAGGAATTTGAAATGACTGAGAATGTCTTAGCAACGTGCTAGCAACAAGGCAGGACGATAATGCCATCTGTGGGAGTTTTTTGGACAGGCTTTGAGAGGTATGTAAATGGCCAACACCTATATTAAGGGCATCATTTTACTTCTTTCAAAGTTTCCGTTGGATTTTATCTACAGGCGCCTCTTACTAGCATAGGCAGTTTTTCGGTAAAGGTGAACTAGCCCTTTAACTGTTGTGTCATGAATTCAAATTCAATAACCTTTTTCTTAAGCACATATATTTAGAAGGACTTTATAGTAATCTAAAATAGGTGCTCACTTTCTAAATATGTGGTTTCTGCAACATCAGGTGAGGAAATAATGAATTTTTGAAAACATATTAAGCTTTTTGCTCCCTAACACCCTGTAAGCGACCTCCAGTTGTTCCTCCATTGATGGAACTAAATGAAATTAATGAGAGTGGGTCAGTTCACAGCTTTTAAATTACTCCCCAACCTGTTTGGGCTTTGCATTATTTAATATTTTAATTGAATAATCAATCTTCATGGTAGTGTATCTTGTGAGCCGTTAAGTCGGAGAGGTATCTGCAGAGAACTATTAAATCTTTTTTTTTTCTTGCAGTATAATCTTGTATCTAATTGTAGCAGTTAATAACAAAAAAAAAAAAAAAAAAAAAAAAAACACAACAATAAATTGGTGGCTAGGGCAAATTTTTATTTAGGTCCCAGATGCTTCTAGGGCAAACAGCATATCAATACTGAACCAGAGAACAATTATCTTTAGGTCCCAAAGTGTAGTGTAAGAAGAAAACTAAGGACCAGTTCACATCTGTGCAGTGCGTTTGATGCTATGCAGTTTAGGTGTGTTTTACACGTGTTTATAATGCATTATTTATTTTATTTATTTATTTCAGGTACTTATATAGCGCTGTCAATTTACGCAGCACTTTACATATATATTTTACATTCACATCAGTCCCTACCCTCAAGGAGCTTACAATCTAAGAATTACCATTGAACCCTTTAGAACGTGCGTATTGATGAAAGCGCATCAAAGATGCAGCATGCAAGACTTTTTTAACGCACCTCACATAAAATACAAAGGTGTGCACAGGGCCTAAGATTTTAGCAGTAACCGGCAGAATTTCGATCCATCTTTGTACAGGGAGATTTTACAATCTACCGATCCCTGCTGTCAGAATACGAAGGCTCAGCGGGAGGATTTCCCACAATAAAAATTGTAACCTGTTTTAATTTTACATGTATGTACCAAATTGCACGGAAGCACTTTAAGTGATTTTCACTTTATGGACACTGGCGGTGTTTAATCTATGGACTATTGGGCCTCATACACACAATCGCTTTTTACAGCCGCGTTTTTGAGCGTTTTTTGCAGCTCTCCATGTTATTCAATGGCCCCATGCAAACGCTGACGTTTTTGAGCTGTAGATGGCATAGGCGTTCTTAAGCTGTAAATCTAACGCAGGACCGGCGCGTTCCGAAGGCTGTAGCGTTAGAGCGTTTTTGACACTGAACCGGCAAAACGCTCACTAACGTGCATTAACGCTGTAGCGAAGTTAACCGGCATTTTTAGGCTCAAAAATAGCAGAGGAATGTTTTTTTAAACAAAACGCGATGTAACGCTGATGCTCACTAACGCACATTAACGCCGATGCAAAACACAGATGAAATCGCGTTTTTGACATAGATTTTTTCCTGATATCGGTCCCGATGTTTTGTTAATATGCCCGTGTGTATGAGGCCTAATATGAATTTTATTTATAGCGCTGCACTCAGACTGAATTATTGCTTATTGTGGAAATTGATATTTTGACCTTTAGTGTTCAGCTGCTTTTCATGTATTTTTAGCTTGGTTTGCGCTGATTGATCTTTCCTAAATGTACCAAATGGTGCCTACTATCCAACCCAGAAGATTATTAAATATCTTCAAAAAAGCCTCAGTTGAAAAAAAAAAATGAGTGCATCGGTGAAGCTAGATCTAGATTTTGTTCCCTCTAGACCAGGGGTGTCAAACTCGATTGCAACGTGGGCCACATCAGCTTTAGGTTTGCCCTCAAAGGGCCCAGTTCTATCTGTAAGACTATATAACCATATCTACTCTTTATTATATTAAATAATTGCCTCTGCATTCAATTATTATTGGTTTTAGTAATAACATAAGAAATAACTATTTCTGAAAGTAGAAGTCTAGGAGAAATAATGAAAAGCAGATATTCCAGTGTACAACTATTGCCCAGTTCATTGAAAAATGAATTTTGGCATAGGATTGTAATATTCGCATAATAGATATCAGAATTCAAGAGTCCTCCACCCTCTCTTACATCACAATGTACGCCCCTTACCTTTTGCTGCTGCCGGGAAGAAGCTGGGAGTGGAGCTGGGAAGCAGAAAGTGCAAGGTCTGGAGGAGGACCAGAAGAGGGATGGAGTCAGCTGCTGGAGTCTGCTAAATGCTAAAACCAGGGAAGGCAGAAACGAGTTTGTTGCTGATTGCTGAGATGGCGAGTAGCAGAGACGAACCTCTTCACGTCTGCAGGGAGAAGCACAGGATCTGGCGGAGAATTTCTGTCCTCTCTGTTGCCGACTGCTGAGACAAGTTGTTTGCGGATATGAGGAGGGTGCAGGAGAGGTGCGAGGGCCACATGAAATAGCCTGATGGGCCAGATTCGACCTGCAGGCCTTGTGTTTAACACATGTGCTGTAGACCTTGATTATGGTTATAATTCTGTGACCACAGGACTCTGTAGCATTACAATTCCCAACACACAGTGCAGATAAAATATGTGCTTAATAGATATAATTTTAAACAAGTGGAAAACCGGCAGCACCTTCTGCCCCCCCCCCCCCCAAATTTCTCCAAATGAGTGCCTAGATGCAAAGCATGCAAAAGCTCCCCAAATCTCCCTCTGATGCTTTTGATATTCAGTAGAATATTAGGAAGGATTCTAACAGAAGTGGGCAGAATAGTCCACCTCACAAATGGCTTTCTTGATAACATTACCAATTCATAATTTTGACATACTGTATGTCTTACACATTGTTTAAGCCCAACTAAATTTTCAATTTAATTAAGTGAAATACATTCCACTTGCATCAAAATATAAGGTATGCAAGGACTTACAATTAATTTTCTTTAACCGATTTTCACCCGTATAACTTACATATACGGAGACAAGTGGCTCTGCTGCACATGATTATGTACCTAGTACGTAAACCTGCATTTCCGGGTCTGGAGCATGCAAGCATGCATGAGCGCTGCCTGCGACCCACTCCCGCTGTGATTATACACAGCGAGAGCTGATCTGCGGGTATGGCAGACTCAATGTCCGCCAACAGAAATCAGCCTATGTTAACAAGGCATATCGCTGTTCTGTCAGTAGGGAAGGCAATGATCCTGTTTTCCTGCAAAGCAGGAACATGGATCAATGCCTTCCCCTAGTAAAAGCACCTCCCAGACAGTACACAACTACTGGCTAGGCACACATTTAACCATTTGATCGCCCTTGATGTAACCCCTTCCCTGTCGGTGTCATTAGTATAGTGACAGTGCATTTTTTAAGCACTGATCACTGTATTAGTGTCACTGGTCCCCAAAAATTGTCAAAAGTGTCAGTTAGTGTCCGATTTTTCCGCCGCTTATATCGCAGTTCCGCTATAAGTAGCTGATTGCCACAAAAAAATTAAAAACGCAGAGATGATCAAATACCTCCAAAAGAAAGCTCTACTTGTGGGAAAAAAGGGCATCAATTTTATTTGGGTACAGCATTGCACGGCCGCACAATTGTCAGTTAAATGAATGCAGTGCTGTATCATGGCCTGGTCATGAAGGGGGGTAAATCTTCCAGAGGTCAAGTGGTTAAAAGGCAGCCACAGACTGAGTAGAAAAGCCTGTCTCCTGCAAGCATGCTACAGAGAAGGCCCCTTGCTCTCTTTGTGAAAACAGTGGTCTCTCTGCAGAGGTCAGTTTACGTGCCTCCATCATCTGCTGTGTCTACTTTGTGCTCTGTCCTCTCTCTCCTCCCCTGCCTGCCTGTCAGCTCCAGACACTGCCCACCCCTCCCTCCTGCTTCTATAAAAAAACTACATCATATGTATACCATCCCATATTTTATATAATGCTATCTGTTCCAGTGCCTGTGCTGTATAAAAACGATGCCGATTTCTACCTTATCTTAGAGTGTCTCCTGGCGCTCACGTGAATCCTTGGCTCTCTGCTCCTCCTTCCCCCTCCTCTTGGCTGATGCCAGCTGGGGATTCTCTGCCCCTCCCACTATAGCTGTCAGCCAGGGAGAGGAGAGAGCCAAGGAGTGACGTGAGTGCCGGGAGACATTCTCAGATAAGGTAGAAATCAGCATACTTTTTATACAGCACAGGCACTGGGACACATAGCATTATATAATAGATGGGATGGTATACAGATGATACAACCACTTTAAACTGAAAGTTCAGTTGGACTTTAAAGGAAAATCTCTTCCTGCCACCCTAGAAACAGATGCTCTCCATTGACTCTTTTATGCATTTAAATTAGCTATTCTTAGTTTTTTTTAATACATAAATCTGCATCCATACTACATGGATGCAAATGCTGCAGCCGCACTGTCATTGAGGCTAGCATTGATTTAAAACATAGAAAAAAGCTATTTCATACTTCTCTACAGTCAAATCTTCTCTCATAAGGAGGCTGCGAGCTGCACTGTTCATGACCTCCCCCAGAAGGACATAAATAACAAGCATGAAACAGGGAGAAAGAAATGTAATTATATGTAAATGAAAAGCAAAGCATAGCAAATGCATTAGTGCATAAGGATGTGAAAAAGGTGGTTTTGGATTTTGCTGATTAGCAGGAGCTCAAGCACACATGGCCATATCTCTGCTGGTGTGTTGTACATGTGCGTTTATCCTCCTTGCATATATTATAAGACTTCTGAAGACATACACTCAGAAACCATTTAAAAAGACTTATAGCTGGCATTGTTTGCAAAGATGCATCGTATTGCTATATCAATAGCTGGTATTGTTTCCCACAAACATAGTTTAAAAAACGTGAATAGTACTTGAATGAACCATTGTGTATGTGTGCTGTCATAACAAAAGACAAAACAGCTGCAAAAATGGGGAATTTCTAACAATTGTAACTTTACAATTGTTGTTCTTTGTGACAAAGTGAAAGTTAATTTGCTGTGTTTTTGTAGCTAAATCAAGAATACAATAAATTGCAGAAGCAGTCTACAGTTCAGAGCTGAACTTTCCCTTCCATGTTAGTATGTTACAGTCCGGTTTTGCATAGCATAAAGAGTGTTTGAAATGTACCCATTCTGTATATTGCTGGGTTAGGGTTTTCATACTGAGGTCAAATACAGTTGGTATTTGGCAACCAATAAAAGAAACCAGAAGCTTTAATTAGTAAAATGCCTTTCTACTGAAAGCAAATTTCTTATTTCTTTATGCATTACTTAACCACTTGACAACTGGGCACTTAAACCCCCTTAACAACCAGACCAATTTTCAGCTTTCAGCGCTCTCACACTTTGAATGACAATTACTCAGTCATGCAACACTGTACCCATATGAAATTTGCGTCCTTTTTTTCACACAAATAGAGCTTTCTTTTGGTGGTATTTAATCATCGCTGGGTTTTTTATTTTTTGCGCTATAATTAAAAAAGACCGAAAATTTTGTAAAAAAATGAATTTTTCTTCGTTTCTGTTATAAAATTTTGCAAATTAGTAATTTTTCTTCATAAATTTTGGCCAAAATTTATACTGCTACCTATCTTTGGTAAAAAAAAAAATAATTAGTGGATATTATTTGGTCTTTGTGAAAGTTATAGAGTCTACAAGTTATGGTGCCAATCACTGAAAATTGATCACACTTGATTTACTGACTTTCTCATTT
>BLSH010466739.1:359421-387258 GCA_018402905.1 Glandirana rugosa | reverse complement strand
TGTTTTTTACATAATGTAAAAAATCAGACCATTTATACTTAATAACGTATACTTACAAATGTATGTCATTTGTAAATGCCGGTCGTCTATCTTGTAGTGCGAGCAAAAGTGTGTAAATGGACAGATACGAATCGACGAAACTTTTTTTGTACGACAAATGACTCAACTTATCGATTTCTAGTTTAAAGATGTGTGTTTTATTCTGTCATCATCACTGAGAAGGCGAACGGAAAGTGAATCTTTTACTCAGACTTTGTAAAGACGTCACAACGGCAATTATCACAACTCGCTTGGGCCTGACATTGCAAGCCCAGGCATGGCTTGAAATCCCACAGGCACCGTGCCTGGGCCTGGGCCTGTAAAGTTTTCCGAACCCGAACGATTTTTGAAATGTCCGGGTCCGGGTCCGTGCCACGGACACCCTAAAGTTCGGTACGGACCCGAACGTTACAGTCCGGGTTCGCTCAACACTATTAACGGCAACACTGCAGAAATGTTTCAGACTCATTTTCTAAGTGAAAGGCAAGCGGAAGAGTCACTACTACTGTCTTATTTTGTGTGTAGAAATTTGATCTTTAGCTATTCAACTCAGTAAACAGCATGTTTTTTTCAAAGCAGCTAAGCATAGACAGGTAAATGTGTGAAAACGAGCGTGATGTTCTATCTGCTGGCCGTAAATGTTTACTGTATGTAAACATTCATATGCAATAATTCATATTTACCAGACTAAAAAATGTAATACATTTTTTGTGCTAAACAAAATAAACAAATAAGAAAATAAATTGTATACAAAACCACTATTCCACATTCACATTACATATATAAGTAATGTGTCAGCTACCTGGAGTGCTTAGAAGACAAGGTTTCTATGAGAGGTAATATACCATTTAAAAATGTTCATATGCTCTGTGGATTTGGCTGACAATGCATCTAAACACTTAAATGAGCACTCACTGCATGGCAGAAAGGATGCAAGATGAGTAAATCTGGGCTTTAGCCAGCACTGGCCTTTGGACTTTGCAGCAATATGCTTTTCTTTCTATAGAGCTTTTTTTCTTTTCTTCTTACATTTGGCATATTTATTCACTAAGAGCTAGTATGGCTTTTAGTTCTTAAATCTGATAGAATGGATTAATGGAACTGGGGTTATTGTCAATATTCATTACCATGGCAATCTGTAACATAGGCCAGTGTTTCTCAACCTTTTTTCAGTCAAGGCACCCTTTAAAAATTATGGACAATCTGGAGGCACCCCATTCTAAAATGTAAAAACAATTCTAATAGTTTTACATAATACAGCAACATCCACATAAGTAGGACATCCAACATTAGAGGTGATTTATTCTTCCAAAGCAAATACACTTTTGCAAACTGGTACTGACTAGTATTCCAATGTTTCTCTTCTCTCTCAGTTTTTCTCCAACACTCAGCCAATGTGACCCCCAACACTGATGGAGAGGGGCAGGAAAGGGGGATACAAGGATGCTGTGCAGGCGACTGACATCCTTCATATCAACTGATGATGCCATTGGTCATTAGGACACTGGCAGCTAGAGGGTCGTAAGGTGCATAATAAAACCTGTGGCTTTGAGTAACTAAAAGGCAGCCTTCATCCACACGCTGGCTTGTATACAATTTTTAGCATTTTGCCAAGACACCCCTGAAGAAACCTCAAGGTACCCTGGTTGAAAAAGGCTGGCATAGGCAATCACATTTTAAAGTGATCCTGAAGTAATATCATAGTGTTGTATAACAATTGTATAACAGACATATCAGTCTGGATGTTACACCACTTCCTCACACTCAACCTATCCAAAACCGAGCTTATGATATTTCCTCCCCCTCGTGCCACTTCCCCAGATTTCTCTGCTGAACTGTCAACCCGTCCCCCCACGCCAGGGTCCTAGGTGTAAACTAACCTTTCAGCCCCACATCCATTCTCTATCCAAAATTTGCCACCTCAACCTCTGCAACATCTCCAAGATATGTCCCTACCTAACTAATGACACCACAAAAGTTCTAATCCACTCCCTGGTCATCTCTCGACTTGACTACTGAAACTCCCTCACTGGCTTACCTCTAAATAGGTTATGCCAACTTCAGTGCCTTATGAACGCTGCCGCCAGGCTTATCCACCTTAAAAACTGCTCGGCGTCTGCTACCCCCTATGTCAATCCCTCCATTGGCTGCCACTCAACCAACAAATGAAATTCAAGATACTAACAATAACCTATAAAGCCATTCACAACCTGGCTCCCAGCTACATCACTAACCTGGTCTCAAAATACCAACCAAATCGATCTTTTCGCTCCTCCCAAGACCTCCTGCTCTCTAGCTCCCTTGTCACCTCATCCCATGCTCGCCTCCAGGACTTCGCCAGAGCCTCTCCCATCCTCTGGAATGCTCTACCCCAATCCGTCCGACTTTCTCCCACTTTGTCCACCTTCAGACGATCCCTGAAAACTCATCTCTTCAGAGGAGTCTATCTGACTCCCACCTAACAACTGTACATTTATCAGCACATCCCCACAGTTATTACCTTTTTTATCTCTTGACCTTCCCTCTTAGATTAGAAGCTCTAACGAGCAGGGCCCTCTGATTCCTACTGTATTTATGTGTATTGTATTTGTACTGTCTACCCTCAAGTTGTAAAGCGCTGCGTAAACTGTTGGCACTATATAAATCCTGTATAATAATAATAATAAATTGAAACAGCTTAAAAATCATGCTATTACTAAATCATTACTTGACCTTCATTTTACATTTTTAACATGATAGAAGAGAGTTTCATGGTATTGATGGCTCTAAGTACAGTTCTGTGACTGGACACAAAATTAATATTGTGAATGGCAACCCCCACTATAAATTAAAGCGGAGTTCCACCCAAAAGTGGAACTTCTGCTCATTTGTCTCCTCCCCCCCCCCAGTGCCACATTTGACAGGTACCCCGTCCCCACTTCCAAAAGACCGGGATGCGGCGAATTAAGTCAGCAGCTCGGCCCCCCTCCTCCTTCCCCCGCCACCGGGCCAGTAGCAGAGCGCAGCGTGCCACGCGCATACACAGTAGGGTTCCAGATGTGAAGCCGTAATGCTTCAATGCCAGGTTCCATTACCGGCAATGGTGGTGGCAGCACCCGACAGCTGATGGAAACATCAGCTGCGGTGCCGACATCGCTGGACTCCAGGACAGGTAAGTGTCCTATTATTAAAAGTTAGCAGCTACAGTATGTGTAGCAGCTGGCTTTTAATTTTTGGAGGGGTAGGCGGGACTCCGCTTTAAAGCTGAACTCCAGGCAAGGAAAAAAAAAAGTATTCAATAAAAATATACAGTGGGATGTGTATTTTTAATGCACAAGTTTATGTACCCAAATTTGACTTGGTAGCAGCCTGCTGTAATATCCTGTATGGAAGTACTCAGGCTGGATGAGGATGAGGCAGTACAAGTTGGCAATCAGGTGTTGTGCATACGCATGTGCTACCAAGTAAAGTGCTGATGGGAAGAGCAGAGGAAGGAGCTCCTTAGTCTGCTGCTACTCTTTTCCTGTCCAGACTCATATTGGGAGCAGGGATCTAGATGTATTGCCTAAATAGAGCAATGAAAGTTACCAACCTGACTCGACTGTATGGCAGGAAGTGCTGAAGAACAAAAATGTAATGTATTGAAGCTTACAAGTTCCCAGATATGTTGGAAGCATTTGTTTTCTTTTTTTAGGGCTAAGCACATTATCTGCAAGTACATAAATATAATTTTTGACACTGTCATAAATCTTGTGCCCTTTATACTTTCTGTAGAATGGATTAAAATCTCCAACAATTTTATCAGTTCTTCTGGACCTCAAAGCAAGGCCTTTTTACAGTGCCTTGAAAAAGTATTCATACCCCTTGAAATTTTCCAAATTTTTTCATGTTACAACCAAAAATGGAAATGTATTTTATTGGGATTTTATGTGATAGACCAACACAAAGTGGTACATAATTGTGAATGGGAAGTGAAAGGAAAATGATAAATGATTTTCAATTTTATTTACAAATAAATATGTGAAAAGTGTGGCGTGCATTTGTATTCAGCCCCCTAAGTCAATACTTTGTAGAACCGCCTTTCACTGCAATTACAGCTACAAACCTTTTTGGGGAAGTCTCTACCAGCTTTGCACATCTAGAGAGTGAAATGTTTGCCTATTCTTCTTTGCAAAATAGCTCAAGCTCTGTCAGATTGGATGGAGAGCGTCTGTGAACAGCAATTTTCAAGTCTTGCCACAGATTCTCAATTGGATTTAGATCTGGGCCATTATAACACATGAATATGCTTTGCTCTAAACCATTCAATTGTTGCTTTGGTTGTATGTTTAGGGTCATTGTCCTGCTACAAGACAAATCTCTGCCCCAGTCTCAAGTCTTTTGCTGACTCTAACAGGTTTTCTTCTAAGATTGCCCTGATTTGGCTCCATCCATCTTCCCTTCAACTTTGAACAGCTTCCCTGTCCCTGCTGAAGAAAAGCATCCCCACAACATGATGCTGCCACCACCATGTTTCACAGTGGGGATGGTGTGTTCAGGTTGTTGTGTAGTGTTAGTTTTCTGCCACACATAGCGTTGTTTGCTTTTAGGCCAAAAAGTTAAATTTTAGTCTCTTCTGACCAGAGCTCCTTCACCCACATGCTTGCTGTGTCCCCTCGTAAACTACAAACAGGACTTCTTATGGCTTTCTTTAAACTAAAGCTTTCTTTTTGCCACTCTTCCATAAAGGCCAGATTTGTGGAGTGCACGACTAATAGTTGTCCTGTGGACAGATTCTCCCACCTGAGCTGTGGATCTCTGCAGCTCCTCCAGAGTTACCATGGGCCTCTTGGCTCTTCTCTGATTCATGCTCTCCTTGCCCGGCCTGTCAGTTTAGGTGGACGGCCATGTCTTGGTAGGTTTGCAGTTGTGCCATGCTTTTTCCATTTTTGGATGATGGATTGAACAGTGCTCCGAGAGATGTTCAAAGCTTCTGGTGTGTTCCTTGGCCTTCATGATGCTGTTTGTTATTTGTTCACTAAGGTTCTCTAACAAACCTCTGAGGGTTTCACAGAACAGCTGTATTTATACTGAGATTAAATTATACACAGGTGGACTCTATTTACTAATTATGTGACTTCTGAAGGCAATTAGTTCCACAAGATTTTAATTTGGGGTATCAGAATAAAGGGTGCTGAATACATGTGGCATGCCACACTTTTCACATATTTATTTGTAAAGAAATTTTAAAACCATTTATCATTTTCCTTCCACTTCACAAGTATGTGCACTTTGTGTTGGTCTATCACATAAAATACCAATAAAATACATTTACGTTTTTGGTTATAACATGACAAAATTTGGAAAATGTCAAGGGGTATGAATACTTTTTCAAGGCACTGTATGTAATGGAAATGAGCAGATGGGATTTGTTTGTAGTCCAAGTCAACAGAGCAGCCAGCATTGACAGAACTATTACTCCATAAATACAGTGCCAAGACTCCAAGAGACGAAGTGTATCACCAGCAGTCTCACAGGGTTAAAATAAAGGGATAAAAGCCTGAAAAGGGAAACTAATGCAGCAACCACATGTAAGGATTAGTAAACTGACATATGTAACATTTTTGTTTTTAGGTCTAGATTTGCTTTAACTGGATGGAATGTTCATAATGGATGTGTAGGTTAACCTCCCTGGCGGTATGATTATGTCAGGAATTTTGTTCCAAAAGCGGTACGATTATTTTGCATGGAAATTTGGGGTTTTATATTGTAGGCCTGCAATTCTTAGGAATAACTCACTTAAATCTGTCCAAACAACAGTCTAGTAGACATCCCGGGTATGAAAAAGTTTGAAAAATGAAATCATAAATTATAATATAATAAATAACTAAAAATAATTATCAAAAATAATAATATAATAGTAATAAAATGTATTCAATAATGTAATCAAACCAAAAACGCAGAAATTTGCTCAGTTGCAGAATTGTCGCTGTCGTCCCTTTCAGTTTCTGATGATAAATTTCCCCACAAATCAGTATCACTCAATTCTGCAAATGATTCTTATTTACTATCGCTGTTTTCTAGCTGATCAAAAACCACTTTTGACGTAAAGGGACGCTTTTTGGTTGCCATGGACATTGTCATGTTTCCAGGCAGAAAGAATGACATTTATTATATAAAAGTGCATGCAGGGCTCTGGGCAAACCACTAGGGACAAAGGGGATGTGTAATGATTTCATACAGTAATGTAATCTATAAGATTACAGTGTACTGTATGTACTGTGTGTGTTTCACTTTTTGAATTTCCCGCCGGTCTCCGTCCCCGTGCGACGCGACGCTCGCAGGGAACGGAGCCCGGCACACAGAGGCATCGGAGCGGCGGACACAGCCCGCAGACACGGCGGGGGACATCGCTGGATCCAGGGGACAAGGTGAGTAGCGCTGCCTGGATCCAGCGATGCAATCCCGAGTGTGGCTCGGGGTTACCGCTCTTGGTACTGAAAATCCACCCCGAGCCACACTCGGGAATACCGCTAGGAAGGTTAAAGTATAATTAAAGGCCAAACTTTTTCTTTAGTTTTAGATAGAGCAGAGAGGGATTAGCACATGTGTCAGGTTTTACTGCTTTCTATGTTGTCATTGAGGAGATTCACCCATTTGTCCTGTTACTGTTATCACCAAAGGTGAAAGAAAAACACAAATTTGGGGCTGTCATCAGAACAGGAAAGGAGGGGAAATCTTCTATTGGGGACACTAGTTCTGGTGACAACCAGGGATTCCCTGACATTGGAAGTATCTTCTTATCTGTTTTGGCTATGAGACAGAATGTGGTAGGAAAACTCCCCAATGGGACACAGATGGCAAAAAAATGACAGATGAAATCAGTGTAATCTGTTTATCTACGGTTGTTGGCATATTTTATTAAAGTAGGGCACTTTCAATATTCTCTTTTATTTAACACTTTATTTTTATTAATTTATTTTGTTAGTATTATTTATTCAGTAAGATGTTAGAACCAGATCAAGCTAAGAGTTATACATCATAAAATGCAGCAGTCTGAGTACTTGATGGCATGACTGGCAAAGAATCAAAAAATTCAAGATTCACCCGCTTGCCTGATTTGCATTTGGTGCTATTCTTGAGTTCCATGGTAGCAGAATGTTTATTTGGAAAGAGAATATATAAAAGTGACCTGTTGTATTTTGTTGTGTCTGCAAAAAAAAAAAAAATAAGTGAGGGGATATTCTTCTACTGAAAAAGAAACAATCATCTGCATATGCTTACTCTGGAAAAATGGAAGTAGCTTTAATTTCATTGGTATGGGAAAGTAAATGCTGCTTTGTTCAAGCACTTTGTAATGATGTACTAGCGATCCAAAGACCAGAGCATAGATGTATGAGCATACATATGGACCCAGAATTTTGAGCATAGGTGCATGAGCATGCATATGGACCTATAATTCTGAGAATAGGTGCATGAGCATACATAGAGACCCAGAGATCAGAGCACAGGTGCATGAGCATACATAGGAACCCATTGATCTGAGCACAAGTACATGAGCATACATAGGGACCCAGAGATCAGAAAATAGGTAAATGAGCATACGGAGGGACCCAGAGATCAGAAAATAGGTAAATGAGCATATGGAGGGACCCAGAGATCAGAGCATAGATAAATGAGCATACATAGGGACTCAGAGATCAGATCATAGGTAAATGAGCATACATAGGAACCCAGAGATCAGAGCATAGGTACATGAGAATACAGAGGGACCCAGAGATCAGAGAATAGGTAAATGAGCATACATAGGGACCCAGAGACCAGAGCATAGGTAAGTAAGAATACATAGGGGCCCAGAGATCAGAGCATAGGTACATGGGCATACATAGGGACCCAAAGATCAGAGCATAGGTAAATAAGAATACATAGGGACCCAAAGATCAGAGCATAGGTACATGAGCATACATAGGGACCCAGAGATCAGCGCATAGGCAAATGAGCATACCTAGAGACCCAGAGATCAGAGAATAGGTAAATAAGAATACACAGGGACCCAGAGATCAGAGCATAGGCAAATGAGCATACATAGAGACCCAGAGATCAGAGAATAGGTAAATAAGAATACATAGGGAACCAGAGATCGGAGCATGGGTGCATGAGGATGCATAGGGACCCAGAGATTAGAGCATAGGTACATGAGCATACATAAGGACCCAGAGATCAGAGCATAAGTGCATGAGCATACATAGGGACCCAGAGATTAGAGCATAGGTACATGAGCATACATAGGGACCCAGAGATCAGAGCATAGGTAAATGAGCATACATAGGGACCCAGAGATCAGAGCATAGGTACATGAGCATACATAAGGACCCAGAGATCAGAGCATAAGTTCATGAGCATACATAGGGATCCAGAGATCAGAGCATAGGTACTTGGGTATACATAGGGACCCAGAGATCAGAGCACAAGTGCATAAGCATACAGTACATAGGGACCTGGAGGTCAGAGCATAGATGCATGAGCATACATATGGACCCAGAATTCAGAGTATAAGTGCTTGAGCATACGTAAGGACCCAGAGATCAGAGCATAGGTGCATGGACATACATACATGGGGGCCCATAAATCAAAGCATAGGTACATGAGCATACTTAGGGACCCAGAGATTAGGGCATATGTTCATGAGCATACATAGGGAACTCAGAATTCAGAGCATAAATACATTAGCATACATAGGGAGCCAGGGATCGGAGCATAGGTTCATTAGCATGCATGGGTCCAGAGATCAGAGCATAGATGGATGAGCGTACACGGGGTCTCAAATTTGAGCATAGATGCATGAGCATACATTGGGTACCAGAAATATTGAATGGGAACAAACTGATTTAGTTTTGTATTTGGACTCCTTGTTGTCAGTGCTCATCACTGCCTAGGTAAGCATTTACATTTTCATCCAGAAAATGTGATCCTGCACTTGTTACAGTGAAAAACTTCAGCAGTGAATCAAACATCCAGCCAGCTGCTGTTTCACCAACTGGTTGTAAGCATTGCCAAGGTAAATGGACCCTAGCTGGTCCTAGAATAGGGAAAATCAAGACCCATTTCTTTGCCAATGTTTAAAATATTAGTTTCTATTAATTTCAGAACCTGCAAAAGTTAAAATGTATTTAAATATTATAATGTGATTATATGATGTTTGTACAATATCCTTTAGATTTACCGAAACGCTTTAGTATGAGGGCCTCCTAAAAAATGTTTTCAATTAGTATCCACAAGGGGCATAAATCAACTAATATACGCTTATTGGGATTTTTTTTTACTAAAAACACATAGCAGAATACATATTGGCCTAATCTGATGAAGAAATTCGATTTTTTACATTTTTTTATTGGATATGTTTTATAGCAGAAAGTAAAATATATTGTTTTTTTTTTTCAAAAATTATGTTTTTTTTGTTTATAGTGCAAAAAAAAAAAAAAAAAACAGCAGAGGTGATCAAATACCTCCTAAAGAAAGCTCAATTTGTGTGAAACAAAAGGACATCAATTTTATTTGGGTACAGCATTGCACGACTGCGCAATTACAGTACTGTACCGTAAAAATGGCCTGGTCAGGAAGGGGGTAAAACCATTCGGATCTGAAGTGGTTAAATAAGGAGTGTCTTTTGTGCTGGTGGCTGCTCTTTTTTATTGAAATACTCTGTTCTCTGCTCCCCCCACCAACATATCTCTGCAATGGTAATCTTCCAGTGCTGCAGGGATTAATATAAGCTGCTGGACCTGTCATAGGCACTCCTCAAGAGTTCTGACTATGCCTGCCCTTTCCTCCTCTTCCTCCATTCATATAAGCTGTACTAGAGCTTTCCACAAAAGTGATCTATGAATTGAGGAGAGGGACCTTTCATTCATCTGCTTGTCCTCCATTCATATAGCGCTTTTAATTGATCTAAGCTATATTACAGCTTCTATGAATGGAGGAGGGTGGTGGAAAGGGAGGGCATAGTTGGCAGTCTTCACTAGTGCCTATGATAACCCAGCAGCTTGTTTTAACACCTTCAGCACCAGAATATTACTGCTGCAAGGGTATGAGCAGAAGATGGAAGATTTCAACTAAGAGTGCAGCCACTAGCACAAGGGACACTTCTCATTCAATATAATTACAATCCCTTGTGCTGATTTATTGACCTTTCATGCTTCTATATACAGTATCTCACAAAAGTGAGTACACCCCTCACATTTTTGTAAATATTTATTCCATCTTTTCATGTGACAACACTGAATAAATTGCACTTTGTTTCAATGTAAAGTAGTGAGTGTACAGCTTGTATAGCAGTGTAAATTTGCTGTCCCCTCAAAATAACTCAATACACAGCCATTAATGTCTAAAACACTGGGAACAAAAGTGAGTACACCCCTAAGTAAAAATGTCCAAATTGGGTCCAATTAGCCATTTTCCCTCCCCGGTGTCATGTGACTTATTAGTGTTACAAGGTCTCAGGTCTAAATGGGGATCAGTTGTGTTAAATTTGGTGTTATCGCTCTCACTCTCTCATACTGGTCACTGGAAGTTCAACATGGCAACTCATCGCAAACAGCTCTCTGAGGATCTGAAAAAAAAAAATGTTTCTCTACGTAAAGATGTCCTAGGCTATAAGATGATTGCCAAGACCCTGAAACTGAGATGGAACAAAGGTGGTCAAAACCATACAGCGGTTTAACAGGACAGTTTCCACTCAGAACAGGCCTCACCATGGTTGACCAAAGAAGTTGAGTGCACATGCTCAGCGTCATATCCAGTGGTTGTCTCTGTCACATGCGAGTGCTGCCAGCATTGCTGCAGAGGTTCAAGGAATGGGGGATCATCCTGTCAGTGCTCAGACCATACGCTGCACACTGCATGGCTGTCATCCCAGAAGGAAGCCTCTTATAAAGATGATGCACAAGAAAGCCCACAAACAGTTTGCTGAAAACAAGCAGACTAAGGACATGGATTACTGGAACCATGTCCTGTGGTCTGATGAGACCAAGATAAACCTATTTGGTTCAGATGGTGTCAAGTGTGTGTGGTGGCAACCAGGTGAGGAGTACAAAGACAAGTGTGTCTTGGCTACAGTCAAGCATGGTGGTGGGAGTGTCATGGTCTGGGGCTGCATGAGTGCCGCCAGCACTGGGGAGCTACAGTTCATTGAGGGAACCATGAAGGCCAACATGTATTGTGACATACCGAAGCAGAGCATGATCCCCTCCCTTCGGAGACTGGGCCGCAGGGCAGTATTCCAACATGATAGTGACCCCAAACACACCTCCAAGATGACTAATGCCTTGCTAAAGAAGCTGAGGGTAAAGGTGATGGACTGGCCAAGCAAGTCTCCAGACTTAAACCCTATTGAGCATCTGTGGGGCATCCTCAAATGGAAAGTGGAGGAGCGCAAGGTCTCTAACACCCACCATCTCCGTGATGTCATCATGGAGGAGTGGAAGAGGACTCCAGTGGCAACCTGTGAAGCTCTGGGGAACTCCATGCCCAAGAGGGTTAAGGCAGTGCTGGAAAATAATGGTGGCCACACAAAATATTGGCGCTTTTGGGCCAATTTGGACATTTTCACTTAGGGGTGTACTCACTTTTGTTGCCAGCGGTTTAGACATTAATGGCTGTGTGTTGAGTTCATTTGAGGGGATAGCAAATGTACACTGTTATACAAGCTGTATTCTCACTACCTTACATTGTAGAAAAGTGTAATTTCTTCAGTGTTGTCACATAAAAAGATATAATAAAACATATACAAAAATGTGAGGGGTGTACTCACTTTGGTGAGATACTGTAACTTAGCAATGGACTGATATTTTAAAAACTGCATGGGACTCTTGATGGGTGTAACTGTGGGGTTGATTTACTAAAACTGGTGCACTCAGAAGCTGGTGGAGCATGTTCACATAAAGTGTTTGTTACCAAATTTCACATTCCTGATATGTGCCTACTATACCATGTACTTGTATGAGAAAGTATGCTGTTCTCTTTGTATTGCTTCTTTTGTGTGAAATCCCTGGTGTTTCTGCCAGTTCCTCTGCTTTCCTATTAAAAACTGACCACACTAAACAAGAAAACATACCGTGGTCAGTTCTCTAGCAATGCCGAGAACTCATTATGCTCTCCAATAATCAGACTTGTCCTGACATGACCCCCCTCCTGCACAGCCATTCACTGAGAAGATCAGTGTAGTGTTGCTATTCCTCCCCCCAGCTCTTATGCAACTGAGAACAGAGGGAACACAGGGAATGTGATCACTTATAAAAAAGGGAAAAAAGGTATTAATAATATTTTTTAATATATATACACACATATGTTCTGCCTTTCATTTCTATTTTAAAAGGAATAGATTGTTTTACAAGGTGATTGTTTTGGTAATAAAACCTGGAAGCTGATTGGTTTCTATGCGGAAGTGAGCCTGATTTTGCACGCTCCAGCTTTAGTAAATAAACACCTGTGTTCCTCCACAATATGAAGGTGAAGGGAGAATACATTTAACCAGGGGCGGCCTGTCCATTGTGGGCGCAGGAGCACTGCCCCCTATCCCTTCCACCGCCTCTCCTATCCATGCGCCCGGCCCCATTCATGAATTACAATTCCGGGTGTGGGCGAGGGTGTTTTTTTGAAGCACCTATTAGAGCCAGAAGCTCTAATAGGCTTCAAAATAGGGTGGGCTGTGAGCGCAGAGAGTGCGCTCACAGCCCACCCAGGTGTGTTACAACAGAGAATTAATATTCACCATTGTAACACTGATCCTCCTCTCGGCCAATCAGGTAACGGATTTTGACACCTGTCACCGAATTGGCTGAATGGACAGGTGATCCTATTGGATGCCCAGGAGGAGTAGGGGAGGAGCCGCATGATGGAAGCCGCCGTGGGCAAGAGCACACGGACCCGCTGCATGCTACCCGCCAAGATGGGGTGAGTGCAGGGGAAAACAGTGGGGGAGAGGTGCCGCTCTCCCGCACTGGGGGTGTTTGTTTGCTGCCCCCCCCCAAAAAAAAAACCCCACAAGCTGCCACTACATTTAACTATGGAAGTTGAAGCTATTTATCAATATTGGTTTACTTTTATGAACCAGTGGCATAGTGTGGTTTTTAGGACAAAAGAATAGAAAACAGAATAGTCTGTTATTCCTCCTTGATCATTTTTATTTGTGGTACTGAACAAATGCTTAGTATTTGTAGAAGAGATTTTTCATGTCTAAATTAAAAATTGAGTTTGAAATAAAATAATTAATAATTAAATGTTACATTGCTATATTTGATAACATTTCTTCAAGATCTGTTTTCCAGGTTTTTTTTTTCCATTCTTTTCTAGTGACAAAAATCACAGCTAACAAAACCAAACAAAAATTCTGCCTGACAGCACTTGGTAGAAATCCGCACATAAATTAAAGATGTGGCTGATGAGAAATGAACCAGTGAGGCAACTAGGGAGAAAGCACAGATAGATGAAAGGTATACAACCGCCTATGGGGACCTGATTGAAGCATGCATGTCAAGCCCAATCTAAAGCAAGCATAGATGTCTGGTATTTGTCATCCACTAAGGCACCTGACCATGTCTAGAATAGAAACCCCACA
Organism: Glandirana rugosa; assembly: GCA_018402905.1. NCBI lineage: Eukaryota > Metazoa > Chordata > Amphibia > Anura > Ranidae > Glandirana > Glandirana rugosa. The sequence continues at coordinate 373,646 of BLSH010466739.1, read as the reverse complement.
GTAATAACAGAGGAATCATTAGCCACTCTGCTTTCTTTTCACAGTTTTTATGATCATGAAAAATTAAACAACCTTGCACTGTGGACCTCTCTGCTAAAATGCAGTTACATAACACATTTATTTGACTATGTTAGGACATATGAATCTAGTTAAAAGGCAGCACAAAGAGCATTTGTAATTAGAAAAAGAAAAACTGCTGTAACCTTTTCTACCACTTGTCCCAGCCTGTTAGATTGTAAGCTCTTATTAGCAGGGCCCTCTTAACCCTCTTTTATTTTATTGTGTTGTAACTGCACTGCCTCTCTTTATATTGTAAAGCACTGCACAAACTGTTGGCACTATATAAATCCTGTATAATAATAATAATAATAATAATAATAATAATAATAACCAATAATACACAACCAGATTTCATAGTTATAAAGTCAGATCTGTGAAAAGACCAATTTTATTTTCCTATAGGTTACTAAACCTTGCAAATCTGCCTAAACTGAAACTATTAGTGTGCCTAAAAAATTCTTCAAATATATTAATAGTAAAAATGCCAGGTCTGGGCATTTAGGCTCTATTAAAATAATTTAAAGTGGGTGACTGGGGACAAAGAGAAGGCAAACGTATTAAATACTTTCTTCAGCTCTGTGTATACAAAGGAGCACGGGGGAGCTCGTGTGCATAATGGGGGTGGTAGTGACACAGCGCCAAATGATCCACAATGGCTCAAAAGTGAAATGGTCCAGAAGTAGTTAGATAGAATAAAGGTAGATAAAGCACCTGGACCAGATAGCATCCACCCACAGATCCAAAAATAATTGAGCTCTGTCATTTCAAAGCCATTATATCTCATTTTTAGGGACGTGGTGCCCATGTTTAAAAAGGGATCAAAGTCTTTACCGAGTAACTATAGACCTGTTAGTTTAACTTCTATAGTTGGGAAGATACTGGAGAGTTTAATAAAAGACCACATAGATGAGTTCTTGCTGGAAAAAATGTTTTTTAGCAACAGACAGCATGGATTCACGAAAGACAGAAGTTGTCAAACAAACCTGATTTCTTTTTATGAGGAGGTAAGTAAAACCTTGGACAGAGGGGTGGCTGTGGACGTGATATACTTGGATTTTGCAAAATCCTTTGACACCATTCCCCACACACGGCTGTGTAAGCTAAAGTCTACAGGCTTGGAAAGATCAGTTTGTAAATGGATAGAAAACTGGCTAAAAGACCGAATTCAGAGAGTAGTGGTTAATGATTTGATTGGTCTAAGGCAGTGGTTCTCAACTCCGGTCCTCAGGACTCACTAACAGGCCAAGTTTGCAGGATAACTGAAATACATCACAGGTGATATAATTTGCTGCTCAATAATTGCAGTATTCTAGTCTGCATCTCCCCAAAGTAATACTTAAAATCTGGCCTGTTGGTGGGTCCTGAGGACTTGAGTTGAGAACCACTGGTCTAAGGTTATCAGTGTTGGGACCCTTACTTTTCAATATATTTATAAATGATATAGGGTCTGGGATTAAAAGTACCATTTCATTGTTTGCAGATGACACCAAGCTATGCAGTGGAATAACGTCCTTGCAGGATGTCTCCAACTCACAAGCAGACTGCAATGCACTGCTTAATTGGGCGACTATGTGACAAATTTATTTATTTATTTCAGGTACTTATATAGCACGGTCAATTTACGCAGCGCTTTATATATACATTGTACATTCACATCTGTCCCTACCCTCAAAGAGCTTACAATCATCTAAGATCCCCAACTCACATTCATACATACACATAGTAGGGCCAATTTAGACAGGATCCAATTAACCTACCAGCATGTTTTTGGAGTGTGGGAGGAAACCGGAGTACCCGGCGGAAACCCACGCAGGCACTTGGATAACATGGAACCTCCAGGCAGGTAGTGTCATGGTTGAAATTTGAACCAGCGACCCTTTTTGCTGCCAGCCGAAAGTGCTATCTACTACACCACTCTGCTATCCACTACACCAATGTAGATAAATGTATGAGTTATGCAGTTGGGGGCTAAAAATATGCATGTATCATACATACTAGGGGGGGCACAACTGGGGGAATCCATAGTGGAGAAGGATCTGGGGGTGTTGGTAGATCATAAGCTTAATAATGGCATGCAATACCAAGCTGTGGTTTCCAAAACAAGCAAAATCCTTTCTTGTATTAAGAGAGGTATGGAGTTCAGAGAGAGAGACATTATTTTGCCCCTGTACAAATCATTAGTAATACCTCATCTGGAATATGCAGTTTCGTTTTGGGCACCAGTTCACAAAAAGGATATTGGGGATCTGGAGAAAGTGCAGAGAATGGCAACCAAACTGATTTTATTTTCTCTTAAGAAAAGGAGATTAAGGAGGGATATGATCAACATGTACAAATACATAAGTGGTCCATATAGTGAACTTGGTGTTGAGTTATTCACTTTAAGGTCAACACAGTGGACAAGGGGGCACTCTTTACGCAGAGGTGGCTCTTTCCAGCTCAGTAGATTGCTTTAAAAAAGGCCTGGATTCTTTCCTAAATGTACATAATATAACTGGGTACTAACATTTATAGGTAAAGTTGATCCAGGGAATATCTGATTGCCTCTCGGGGGATGAGGAAGGAATTTTTTCCCCTGCTGTAGCAAATTGGATCACGCTTTGGTGGGGTTTTTCACCTTCCTCTGGATCAACGGTGAGTATAGGATTGTGTATATGGGATTGTATGATATTTATATATATATATAAAATTTTCAACCTGACTAACTATGTAACTGTGTAGCTATGCTACATCAACAACAGTGGAAAGAAATTAATTAATAATGTTTCTAATAAATAAACCCAAGAAATAAAAATGAAGCATATTGCAGCTTGTTAGTCCTTGGAAGTGGTTACAGCATTGTTTTCCTTTTAATAGAATAATACTCGTTGATCCTGCCAGAAATCTTGTGTGCATGTAAATTCTTATGCGCTGAACTGAAATCTCAAAAAATATTATCAGCCTTACCAGTTCTCTTCTATGAACTAGAGAACACCCCTGTCTATGGAGATAAGGAGATGGCAGGTGTTTATAGTCTAAAAACACTTCCTGTCCTAGGAGGACAACTCTGCTCATCCATAGATACAGCACAGAATGGTTGATTTACTAAAACTGGAGAGTGCAAAATTTGGTGCAGCTATCCATGGTAACCAATCAGCTTCTAACTTCAGCTTGTTCGATTAAACTGGAAGCTGATTCAATTAAGAAAAACCTGGAAGCTGATTGGTTTCTATGCAGAGCTACACCAGATTTTGCACTCTCCAGTTTTAGTGAATCAAGCCTAGAGTGTTGTAATTCTAGGACAGGCAGTGTGATACTAGCAAGATCACCAGGTGAAAACTTAAGAGAAATTGCCTGAAAAAAAATCAACTAAGACCCCAATCTTAACCACTTGCCGGCGGAGGCAGATCGGCTCTACTGTGCAAATCTCCATAGCTGTACAGAGACTGTAGCAGGTGCGTGCGCGCCGGTTGCACGCCTCTGGAGCCGATGCGCGTGGCCGGTGGATCTGTTGATGTAACCCGCTCTGGCAGTTAGCGAGGATCCTCCCCCCCACTAGCTGTCACAATGTAAAAAAATGCAGGCAAGTGGGGCTCCGCCCATCTGTTCGCATTACTCTTTCACAGTCCTCTCTGAATGGAACACTACTAGTCCCAACAGCCTTTGCGGCTGTCGGCTTGTGGTTTTCATTGAACTACCATGGTGCTGTGGTTCATTCATGCTTCCTGTCCGATTGTATCTGCTTGACCGTACGATGTATGGGCACAAAGATGCACTAACAAGTCTGCAGGAGACCTGCGTAGCACCATGATCTGCTGATCACTGTTGCAAGGCTTTTGAGGCTCCAGAAACAAAAAAATATTAAATGCACATTTTTTTACCTGCAATAAAATATGCATTTATTATTTTTTGTTAAAAGGTGAACTTATCCTTTAAGGTCCAAATCACCAATTAGTCCTAACTGACTCATTCTTCCCTCTTCTCCTCTTAGTTCTATTCCTGGTAGATTTTTTTATTTCCTTAACCACTTCAGCCCCGGAAGGATTTCACACTTTAGGACCAGAGCCCTTTTTGCGATTCGGCACTGCGTCGCTTTAACTGACAATTGCGCGGTCGTGCGACGTTGTACCCAAACGAAATTTGCGTCCTTTTTTTCCCACAAACAGAGCTTTCTTTTGGTGGTATTTGATCATCGCTGCGTCATTTCTGATCGCCGCTATAAACAAAAGAAGAGCGACAATTTTGCAAAAAAACCCAAATTTCTTACTTTTTGCTAAAATTCAAATCCAAAAAAAAAAAAAACATTTTTTTTCATCGTTTTTGGCTGATTTATATTCTTCCTCATATTTGCGATAAAAAAAATCGCAATTGGCGTTTATTGATTGGTTTGCTCAAAAATGGCCGCGTTTACGGATGATGAGAATTAATTTCTGGGGTTTTTATTTATTTTTATTTTTTATTAGTAATGGCGGCGATCTGCGATTTTTAGCAGTACTGCGATATTGGGGCGGACATGCCGGACCATTTTGACACTTTTTTGGGACCATTGGCATTTATACAGCGATCAGTGCTATAAAAATGCACTGATTACTGTGTAAATGCCATTGGCAGTGAAGGGGTTAACCTGCAGAGGGAGCTCTAAGGGTTAACTATGTTCCCTGGGCGTGTTCTAACTGTGGGGGGACTGCCCTAGCAGGGGAAGGGAAGTGATCACAGCTTCCGTGTAGAGGAAGGCTGTGATCACAGCCCTTCCCCCTTAACAGAACGGAGGTCCGTGTTTACATACACGGACCTCCGTTCTTTCACTCCGGGGGGGGGCATCGCGGGTAGCCGGCGGCGATCGAAGCTGCCGCACCCGCTCCCTGGCCCTCCCCGAACACAGTGAGCGCGCGGACGCACCTCCGGCGGCGCGCGCTCACAGTGCACGATCTCGCAGCCGCCGTCAGATGATGGCGATTTGCGATATCGCACCACTTTGTCGCCGTCAACCTGCGGTTGGTGGTCGGCAAGTGGTTAATACTCATATGTCAATGCTTTTAATGTTTTCATCAAAACACACATAAGGATTGCAAAAAATACCTTAATTGGTAAATAACCTTATCATCCCTTGTACCCTGATTAGAACACCTGTCAAATTTGTATTGCTGTCTGTTTCTCCGTTGGGGAGATTCATCTTCTATTTGCCCTGTTTACCGTTATTATTGAAAATGAAAGAAAATCTCTAATTTTGGGTTGTCCCCATAAAAGTAATAGAGGGAAAATGTTCCAATGGGGACATTAGTTCTAGTGACCTGGGGGCCCCAAGGGATTCCCTTAATTTGCAAAGATTTACTCTCATTTCCTATTTTGGCTATGGGTCAAGAAGTAACAATGAATTCTAAAGCCTTGGTGTTTTTTACCTTAATGCATTCCCTGCATTAGGTTAAAAAAACACCCCACTATTCCCCTCCCCCTCTTTCTCTAAACACTTAGCCTGTTAGCGATCCAGCTCTGTGCCTTGCTGCAGTCTTCTCTCTCCTCCCTCACTCTTCTCACAGTGACTTAGGCAGCAGCAAGAGCCATTGGCTCCTGCTGCTGTCAGTCAACTCCCGTGAGCAGAGAAAGGAGAGTGGGGCCGAGCCACACTGTGTGTGTCTATATAAACACACAGCATGGTACAGGATCGAGTCCATAGGTGTGAAACCATAGGAAGTTGCTTCCTGTGGTGGCACACAAAGAAGAAGAGGACCCAAGTAGAGGAGGATTGGGGTTGTGGTTCTATAAGTGTTCACACCCTCTTATAACTGGGGATGTAGCTATGTTCAGAATTAAGCAATCACATTCAAACTCATGTTAAATAGGAGTCCGTACACACCAGCCATAATTTAAAGAGCCTCTGATTAACCCCCAAACAAAGTTCAGCTGTTCTAGTAGGTCTTTCCTGACATTTTCTTAGGTGCATCCTACAGCAAAAGCCATGGTCCACAGAGAGCTTCTAAAGTATCAGAGGGATCTCATTGTTAAAAGGTATGAGTCAGGAGAAGGATACAAAAGAATATCCAAGGCATTAGACATGCCGTGTATCACAGTGAAGACAGTCATCATCAAGTGCAGAAAATACATATTACATTACCAAGTACTGGACGTCCCTCCAAAATTTATGTAAAGACGAGAAGAAAACTGGTCAGGTAGGCTGCCAAGAGGCCTACAGCAACATTAAAGGAGCCATGTTTGCCCCAACGTATCACTTTATTTTCACAAGTAACAATAAAATTATTGCTGAATCAAAAAGCTCACAGTGGTATTGTGAACATTTCTGTGGTCTACTACAGGTATGGAACTGTTGCATCTTAAGTCCACTTTCACACTAAGGCGCTTTACAGGCATTTTTTAGCTAAAAATAACACCTGTAAAGCGTCTCAAAAATTCCACCCAATCCACCCCAATGTGAAAGCCCCGAGTGCTTTCACTATGGGCCGGAGCGCTTGCAGGACGTTACAAAAAGTCCTGCAAGCAGCATCTTTGGGGTGGTACGGTGAGCGGTGTATCCATTGCTCCTTCACGGCCCCTGCCATTGAAAACAATGGGAAGCATTTCTGAAGCGCCTGTGCGCTGCCTCAGAAGCGCAGAGCAACGGTTTTAACCCCTTTTTAACCTCTTGGGGGAGTTAAAAGCACACTGCTGCTGCCTAAATAGCGGCGCAGTACAGCCCTGCTATACTAGCTGCGTTTTATCGCTGACGCTCGGACGGCTTCAGTGTGAAAGTGGCAAATGTGAGTTTCTCCTATCGTTCACTGACAGACGCAGCTCATCATGACGTGTGGGGTTTATGCTTGTCCCACTAGGAGTTAACTAGGCAGGGAAAAGAAACAGCTGGCCCCTCCCATGGGAGCCATCCTCTCTTCCTACATAAACCCCCTCATAGCATAGCTCTTCAGTTCTTATGCCTAGTTTGCAAGGAGTTGACCTGGCTTCCCTTTAGGGGAATTTGTGGTCCTGTTTGTGACCATTTTTTATTTTAATTTTTCTTTTATTTGACTTCTATCAAGACATTGATCTGCTATCAAGAAGCCGGTCGGGGCATAGAGGGTCCCTGGGCCCTGTACTTTGCCCGACCTGGCCAACCGATGCGAGCCAGTCCCGACGTATGGGGACCCGCCGCATCGCGCCCGTTCCGTGCGGGCGGCCTGGGGTGGCCCCCTTGCGCCCAGACCCGGATGCGATTCGGCAAGGGTGATTTTCTGGCCTGCAGCATACCGCCCAAGAGGGGATGGAAGGTCTGCGACTGGGTGGCTACCCACAGCGCTCGTCGGAGTGGTGAGTGAGAGTTCCTGCCTTTCCCCCCTTTTTAGGGGCGGAAAGGAGGACCGACGATCTTGTAGGCCGTTCATTTTTCGCCGCCATGCGGCGTTCGGCCGCCATTTTGCGGCGGCCCGCCGCCATTTTGCCATAGCCGCGGGCATTTTGGGCCTATGGGGCTATCCCTCTAGCGCTCAGAGCTGCCGTTTGCGGTACTGCGCATTCCCTGAAGGTGTCTTTGGCCTCTAGTGTTTAATGGCGGCCATTTTGACTGCATACCTCTGCAATACACGTGTCTGCAGCGTTTTTACCTTCTCTGTGGAACGGTGATCTGGCGGCGCGGCTCTTCTTACGATACATACAGAAGTTACAGGCAGCTGAACAGCAAGTATAGCTGGGCTCCCTGTGGGTGCTGGTGGCGGTGGGTGCAGTCCTCCTGGTTTTCCTGGTGCACTGTGGGCGGTGGTGTGCAGCAGTGTGGGGGTGCCTCATTCTCCTTAGTCCCCTGTGTGTCACTAAGAGTGTTTTTCTGGGGGTAGATGATGGCAGATTACACTGCTGACCCTGCTGAGGAGGCATCAGTGGCGGCGCAATCTGCGCAAGGGGCTTTTTTTGGACCAGCTGCGGGCGGCCTTTAGCGAATTTCTCCCCCGGGCAGAGGTCGCCCAACAGGCCCCCAAGAAGCGTCCCCCTCTCCTCCTCTTTATTCATCAGGGGAGGATTCTGAGCCGGAAGGGGCCTTATGGGTCTCAGAGACCCCAGTGGACCTATCCGATGGGGAACTGGGCCCATCGGACGGCGAAGGGGATCAGGGGGCGGCGGCTGCGCGCGAGAAAGCGTTGGCTGCTACCATTATCGCTGGCATTCGCACTAAGCTGCAACTGGGTCAGGATGGTGAATCGCAGTCTGCTGCATATGTGTGTGGGTCCTCTAGGCCCCCTAGGGCCCCCAACGCTTATCCCTACAATGACTTTTTTGATCATTTTCTTTATCGTGAATGGCAGCGTCCACAGCACTCTTCTTCGCTGTCAAAACGGTTCGCTGCTCGGTATCCCTTTGAGGAAAGCTTTTTGAAAAAATGGGAATCACCTGTGGTGGACCCACCGATAGCACGCCTTAGTAAGGCGATGACCATCCCTCTGGAAGGGACTCCTTCTTTTAAGGATCACGCGGATAGAAAAACAGAGGCACTTTTAAAGTCGCTGTTCCTGGTGGAAGGTTCCGCTGTGCAACCGGCCTTGGCATCCGCCATGGCGGGGCAACACCTGTCCGAGTGTATGGAAGAGCTCCTGAAGGACCTGGAAGGCGGTCGCCTGATGGATGCACCGCAGAAGGCTGAGTTTTTTCTCCAAGGTTTCAAGTACCTTTGTGATGCGGCCATTGATTTACTGCCGATGTTATCCAGAATAACGATATTTGCCATCATACTCAAAGGTCTTGCTGACCTACCTTTTCAGGGTGGACGTCTATTTGGTCCACGCTTGGATGGGATTATTAAGGACTTCACGGGAGGTAAGAGTACCTTCCTTCCAGAGCCCCGTAGGTGTGAGTTTCGCCATAGACAGGGGTCCCCTCCTTCGGGTCAGAAGAAGTTTTTTCGCTCCCCGGGCGCAGCAGGTAAAGGGACCCGCTCCAGTAAGGTCGCTGCAGGGGCCGGAAGACGGCAGTGGCAGCGCAAAACCGAAAAGGCGGAGGACAAGTCCTCCTCAGCCTGATGGGTTGCCCCCACCCGGGTTTCGGGTGGGGGGACGTCTTCTGGGGTTCGCAGACCGGTGGCTGACTCACATTTCCGACCGCTGAGTCCGGGAAGTGGTGTCCACCGGGTACAGGATAGAGTTCGACACTCTACCCCCAGACAGGTTCTTCCCATCAAATTTAGGGCTCCCGCAGGAACGCCAAGAGCCCTGTTTGGGGCTGTACAAGCACTCTCAGACCAGGGGGAGATCGTGCCAGTGCCCCCAGTAGAGAGGTTTCGAGGGTTCTACTCAAATCTTTTCGCGGTTCCCAAAAAAGGGGGGGTTCGGCCCGTACTGGACCTGAAGGCTCTGAACTGGTATGTCAGGGCGCGGAAATTCCAGATGGAATCTATCCGCTCGGTCCTGGCCGCTCTTCATCAGGGGGAATTTCTGGCGTCCCTGGACATCAGGGATGCATACCTCCATGTACCCATTCATCCACGACATCAGCGATTCCTGCGCTTTGCGGTGGGAGACCTCCATTTTCAATTTGTGGCACTCCCCTTCGGCCTGGCCTCGGCACCTTGAGTTTTCACAAAACTGCTAGCACCGGTGTTGGCGTTGCTGCGACAGAGAGGCATTGCAGTAGTAGCCTACCTAGATGACCTGCTCCTGCGAGCGGAGTCCGCCTCGGCTCTGGAAGAGAATGTGGGTATCACAATGACCTCACTGCAGGAATTCGGCTGGTTGCTGAACCTGCAGAAGTCGTCGGTCTCTCCATCCCATCGCCTGGAGTATCTGGGTCTAATTCTGGACACAGAGCAGGCGAAGGTATTCCTCCCTCCGGCCAAGTTGCTGTCTCTACAGTCGGCAGTGTGCACCCTCTTGTCGCACCGTCAGTCTTCATTACTGTTCTGTATGCGGGTGCTGGGGCTCATGGTCTCATCGTTCGAGGCGATACCATTTGCCCAGAGTCACACTCGTCTCCTTCAGTGAGCAATTCTGGCTTGGTGGGACAGGTCCCCTCGGTCATTGGACCTTCTCATCCGTCTGAGCTCCCAGACCAGGGCGTCTCTGACCTGGTGGCTTCGAGACTCAGCCCTGATTCAGGGGAAGTCGTTCCTGCCCCTCCAGTGGGTGATCATCACCACGGATGCCAGTCTTTCGGGCTGAGGAGGGATCCTGGGTCTGCTGTCTGCCCAGGGCCGTTGGTCAGCACAGGAAGCTCGCCTCCCCATCAAAGTTCTGGAGCTGAGAGCAATCAGTGACAGTGAGATTGCAGAGTTGTCCGATTCTAATTCAATCGGACAATGCCACAGCAGTGGTGTATGTGAACCATCAGGGCGGCACAAAGAGTCCAGCAGCTACGGCGGAGGCGGCTCTGATACTACGTTGGGCGGAACGTCACGTTCCGGCAATCTCAGCCATTTACATTCCGGGTGTGGAAAACTGGCAGGCAGACTATCTCAGTCGCCAGACACTGGACCAGGGAGAGTGGTGACTCCACCCGGAGGTGTTCAATCAAATTTTACCGCAGATGGGTGACGCCGGACGTGGATCTCATGGCGTCTTGGTTCAATCACAAGGTGGAGACCTTTGTGTCCAGAACGAAGTATCCGTCAGCAGTGGCCATGGACGGTCTGGTGGCCCCCTGGGGCCGTTATCGTCTTCTGTACGCTTTCCCTCCGATAAGACTGCTTCCGCGATTGATACGCAGGATAATGGCGGAGGGGTTACCATTAATCCTGGTGGCTCCAGATTGGCCTCGGCGCACTTGGTACGCCAACGTGGTGGGAATGGTGGCAGATGCCCCTTGGCGGCTCCCGCTGCGAGACGATCTTCTGTCTCAGGGGCCCATCTTGCACCCTGATTTACTCTCGCTGGCTTTGACGGCTTGGCTATTGAGTCCCAGGTGCTGAGAGACAGGGGAGTCGCCGACTCCGTGATCCCTACTTTGGTAAAAGCTCGTAAGTGTACTTCCCGCAAGATTTATCACCGCATCTGGAAGGCTTATATTGCTTGGTGTGAGGCGGAGGGCCATAACCCTCGCTCTTATGTCGTGTCCAGGGTCCTGACTTTTTTTTAACGGCCTGAACAAAAAACTGGCTTTCAGTACTCTGAGTACTCTCAAGGGCCAGATATCGGCTCTGGCGATTCTCTTTCAGAGACCTTTAGCTTCGCACTCGTTGATTCGTACCTTTGTGCAAGGTGTGCGACACGTGGCGCCTCGGGTGAAGGTTCCGATGGCTCTGTGGGATCTGAATTTGGTGCTTTCTGTTCTTCAGAAACCGCCTTATGAGAATATCAGTGAGATTTCTTTGTCATTGCTGTCGCAGAAGGTGGCCTTTTTAGTTGCCATCACCCGCCAGACGGGTGTCTGAATTAGCAGCACTATCGTGCAAGTCTCCCTACTTAGTCATACATAAGGATAAGGCGGTCTTGCGACCTTCTCCTTCCTTCTTCCCGAAGGTGGTTTCATCCTTTCACATTAATGAAGATATTGTTCTTCCTTCATTGTGCCCTCGTCCATCGCACCCAAAGGAGTTTGAGCTGCATGCTTTGGACGTAGTGAGGGCCTTACGAGTGTACTTGGCTGATACAGCTTCTTTTCGAAAAGCTGATGCTTTGTTTGTGTTGCCAGAAGGCCCGCGCAAAGGGTTGGTGGCCTCGGCGGCTTCAATTTCTCGTTGGATCAGACAGACCGTGACCCATGCATATGTTCGGGGCAAGGTTCCCCTTTTTCCGGTCACGGCTCATTCTACCCGGGCTGTTAGCACTTCCTGGGTTTTCAGACACCAGGTCTCTGTGTCACAGGTGTGCAAGGCGGCCACTTGGGCCTCGGTTCATACTTTCACTAAGTTTTATAAAGTTGATGTGTTTGCATCTTCGGATGCTGCTTTTGGCCGCAAAGTTTTGCAGGCGGCAGTGTAGGCGCGTCTGGCGCCTCCTTAAAGGTTCAGTTGGGTACTGTTGTTAGTGTTTACCCACCCCTCTTTTGACACAGCTTGGGGACGTCCCCACACGTCATGATGAGCTGTGTCTGTCAGTAAATGATAGGAGAAAAAGGGATTTTATTAAAACTTACCGTAAAATCCTTTTCTCCGAGTTCACTGACAGACGCAGCACCCACCCCTCTGTGCTCTGTTCTTGTACGGCTTGTGTACGAACTGAAGAGCTATGCTATGAGGGGATTTATGTAGAAAGAGAGGAAGGCCCCCATGGGAGGGGCCAGCTGTTTCTTTTCCCTGCCTAGTTAACTCCTAGTGGGACAAGCATAAACCCCACACGTCATGATGAGCTGCGTCTGTCAGTGAACTCGGAGGATTTTACGGTAAGTTTTAATAAAATCGCTTTTTTGCAATTAGACATGCTGATTGCTCTGTATTTTACTGCAATGGCTCAGCACTCCTACTTATATAATTGCAAACTCTACATGGAAGCAAGTTTTTTAAACATCAACACAATTTATTATTTACATTCATGCCTTTTACATGTATGTCTATATATCTAAATAATATTGCAAAGAAGCCAGCACCATCCAGATTCCAGCTAACATTTAAACTTTAACTTTCAGTTTATTGACCTATTAGGTGCTCAAAAGAGCACTCCTACATTATCCAACTATAGCAAATGATGTGCACTTTGTTTCAAAACTGTTTACTGCAGGGGCACTGCATACAGTTATCTTCCGCAATGAGTAGATAAAGTGCAACTTTGTCCTTTACATGTGTGTAAACCCTAACAATGAACTGCTATTTGCTCCCTTTTGGTCTGTAAACTTTTCAGTTGAAAGCATTTTGTTAAAAAAGTGCAAAATTACTTGTTGATCCTGACAGAATTCCAGTGAACCCCTAACTTCTTGCACCCTCTGTCTGCAGTGCACTGAAATCTCAAGCAATGTTTTCACCCCTGCCTAATTCACCCCTGTGGAGTACAGAACTAATGAAGAAGGGGTGTTCTGTAGTCCAAATCAGGAGTGAGTGGACAGGAGTAACAACGTTGTCCTTCCTTAGGTACCGTACAGTGAGTGAGCATTGTTACCCTAGGATAGGAAGTGCGTTTCTGGCAGGATCACCAGCTAAAGAAAGGAAAAGAAAATGAATGTATCCTCCACGTCTAGGAACTAGAAACACAGAAACATAAAAAAGTGGTCCATCGAGTATGCCCGTTTTATTTTATTTTTTTTATATGTGTGTTGTATATATTCCTTTTCTTTTTAGTTAGTGTTACTGTTTTCGTTTTTTCGTTAACTGGTTAATTTGCCGTTGATTAGATTTTAGATCTTGCATCATTTACTTAGTGCAAGTTATTCACATTGATCTCTATTTAAAAACTCAATTCATCCTTTACCTGTTTACTTGACTGTCACATCACTGAAGAGTGTATATTAAGTTCTATCACTGTGTAATTTATGAGGTGTCAATAGGTTTCTATTTCACTACATGTGCCTACGACACTAACATACATCACAGTTTCCTTTCTAAATATATACGTTTAACAGTTTCTCTATTATTTTCATAGCAACCTTCTTCTACTCAACCACAACCCTTACGTGTGTCAGCAACTCCTTTCTGTGATTTATTTACTAGAAGACAAATGGTCTACTAGGGTTTTTTGCTTTTTTTTCAAAGGCTCAGTTTTGGCAACATCTTTCTTGGGAAATAGTGTCTAGAACAGTGGAATGTTAAAGAATATATAAATCCAACATTTCATATTCTTGATATGTGCCTGCTATACCATGTAATTGTATGAAAATGTATCCTGTTCTCTTTGAATTGCTTCCTTTGTGCGAAATCCCTGGTGTCCCTGCCAGTCCCTATTAAAAACTGACCACACTAGGCATAAGAGCACAGCATGGTCAGTTCACTAGCCGTGCCTTCTTTTCTCCAATGATCAGTTTTGTTCTAAAACACCCTCCCTTGCACAGCCATTCACTGGGAAACCCAGTGCACTGCTGTTTCTCCCTCCCCAGCCCACTGATGCAGCTGAGAACAGAAGGTACAGTATGTGACTACTTATAAAAATGGGAAAATTCTGTTCAGGTTTCTAGGTAAAATTGTTGTTTGGCTGTCCTCTCTTTCTCAGTCCTCCTCTATAGTTTATAGCCTTGCTGCCACATGCATAATTTATTACTGAGCTTTAGCACAAAGCGCTAACGTTATCATGTCTGATGGTTTGTCATATATATATATATATATATATATATATATATAGTCTGCCAATGTTTTTTCT